>SNQJ01S0309057.1:0-10085 GCA_010110895.2 Picea sitchensis
ATGATCGAAAACACAGGTATTCCAACAGAGGACGAACAACTTCAGTAACCACTCACATAACCAGATCAAATATCAACACACCGATGTTTTCACGTGGTAAAACCCCTACGGGGAAACATCCACGGGCCCAGCCAATGCGACCACTTGGAGCAGTTTATTAATGTAAAATAAAAAGATTACAGAGATATTTTACAAGAGAGTTTCTCACAATCGATCATCGACAAATGACCCTGCATGCTCTTTAAATAGAGATCATGGAACAATCGGGTGTTAAGCCACAAATCAATGGTCGTTAAGATCAAGGAGAGTATGAACAATTAGATCACTCTATGTCGGGAACATATCGTAACCGCCAGATTTCCTAACTACAAATGCATACTAAAGAAACGCACTAAGAAACACACTTTTACCTAATGACACATTATACCAAGTAGATCTTAACTAACTCCTAAGTGTCTAAATATCCTGATAGTTACGGGAGTGAACTGCCACCTAGCTGAGTTAACTAGTCAACCAGTCTTCAGTTAACTAACTGAACATAGGGCAGTGAGGAGTAGATCAAGGAATCAAGGGTAATGCGCCAGTCTGGTGATGATCCCAAGGCAGGTGTACATTAGCATGGTGATGATCCTAATGTTGCATGGTGATAAAACCAATGCAACATCTAGATTCAACTCAACTAGTCAAACTGAAGTGTCAACTGAAGAGAATATTCTCCAGGTGGAATATTCTCTCCTAAAAAATAGGAGACTGAATAAATGACTAATAATGACTAATAAACAAGGAAAACCCTTAGGAAAAATAAACCTAGGTGTGTGTGAAGTAACTCCAACAGATTGCTTCCTACATCCGACGGAGCCTCTTACTCCTTACTGTAGTACCCATCTCCCTCTGGAACTAACCATATAGCTCTCTCTCAAGCACTAAATATTAACTGAATATTCAACCTCCTGAATTCATCACTTGTCCTCTAGAACAAGTCTCGTCATCCTCTTCTTGTAGGTCTTACCTACAAGTCAAATTCAGTCCAATAGTCTACAATTTCTGAAGCCACATTGCTTTACGAATTGCTACACATGACTGCTTCCTGCATCCGACGGAGCCTCCTGCTCCTTACTATAGTACCCAAATCCTTATGGAACTGAATTTCTGACTACCTCTTGAGCACTAAATATCAACTGGATATTCAACTTGCTAACTTCATCACTTGTCCTCCAGAACAAGTCTCGTCATCCTCTTTTTGTAGGTCTTACCTACAAGTCAAATTCAATCCAATATTCAACAATTTATGAATCCACACTGCTTCACGACTTGCTGCACACGCTGCCACATACTTTGCCTCAGTCGTACTAAATGCTACACACAATTTCTTCTTGTTTCTCCATGAAACCATATTGGATCCTAGACTGAAGCAATATGCCAAAGTACTCTTCCGATCAGGAATACCACCGGCCCAATATGAATTTGAATATCCATATAACCTAAAATCATGGTTTGTCACATACCTGAGACCATAATCCAATGTACCCTTAAGGTACATCATCACATGTTTTGTTGCGACCAAATGAACCTACCTGGGCTACTCCATATATTGACTCAGGGTGTTCACAACAAAATATATATCTGATCTTGTGTTCATCAAGTACATCAATGAACCCACCATCTCCCTGCATAAAGTAACATCCACGGTCTTTGAAGTCGTATCTTGCAACAAATTTAGATTTGATACCATAGGTGTAGCCATTTCCTTGCAATCCAACATGCCGAACCTCTTTAGGATTTCTACTATATACTTCCCTTGATTCAGAAATATCTCTTCCTATCTCTACCATACCTTGGGACCCAAAAAGTAATGCATCATCCTAAGATCTTTCATCTCAAACTCAACAACTTATTTTTTCTTATCTTACACTATGAGATGAACTTTTCCACACCATGCTTTGGGTTCCTACTTTAATCCATATAAAGTCTTCTTCAATCTACACACTGAGTGTCCCGCAATTTTCACATAGTCAACGAAGTGTTCCATGACTACAAGGACCGTTCTTCCTGATCAGGTTGTCATATGTGCCACATGAAGAATTTCATTCCTTCCGGATGTTGAAAACCACTCACTTTGAGCCTTATGTCCTTAGAAGACTATGCCAGGGAAATTCTCCATTGGTCAAATTACCATGACGAATCCCGATAGAATGTCAGCCCGATGCTGAAACATTAACACTTACGAATAACTTTTGAAATTACATAAAATATCAACACTCCCTCTTAATAAGGAAAGTATTATATTCAACGCAGACTCTAAAATTGTCACCATCCACACGAGCTCATGACCATTGACTTTTGGACACATGAATCTATGCATCACAAGAAATCCATAGTGACTTTGTTAAATTGTTCCTCCATAATTGATCCAGATTATTTTCGACACGAAATGAGAGTGGAGATATAATAAATAAATGCTCAGAGATATCACAGATATTCAATAATATAACAAAAATGTATCAGAGATGCAACCATAAACACAGATATACAGTAATACACAATTTCTATTAATGAAAGAAATGTACAGAGACTGTAAAAATACAGAGTGAAAGACTCGTTAGAATGGTGGCAGCTTATCTCTGAGAAGAGATGTGATGACTACTCGCATTCACAAGAAGATGATTACAATGAGGCTTTGAAGTTATTTTTACAATAAACAGGAATGCCAAAAACCCTATACATCCAAAAATCTAACCCTAAGAGATGAAGCGCCAAAAGTCATGTGGGCCCCGTTTGGGTAAGTTAGTACATCAACTTCCTGGGGTCGTAACTTTTGCATACGATCTTTGTTTTAGGCGTATGATAGCATGTTGGAAAGGCATCATTGAGGAGATTCATTTTGGGGGCTCAATCATGCTTTCGGTTATCATTAAGAATATCGATCCCGAAAAAACTTCATTTAGGCCCCGGAAATTAAAAACTGCTAAAAATAATAAATTGCCAGAAAGTTGTTTTAAGCCAGTCGGAAAAGGTGGGTGGCCACTGATATCCACCTGGATCAATAATTCATGCGATTATTTGCATAAATATAGGTAGAAGTAAATATGCAGTGCATTCCTCATATTTAGGTAGTTATACATTTTTACTAGAAATTATTGCCCACCATAATTTATGGAATTCTTTCTATAATTTAGGTAGGATTAAAAAGTAAACATGTTGTACATAGATATTTAAACAACCACATAAATTTAACACTCCAAAGACTTTACTCTACTCTCATTTTCCTGGGCCCTCCTGTGAGGGAGTCCATCTCAATCCTGCTCTGATACCATGTTGAATTTTCATAAGAGATGATATTCTATATGAATGAATATGTTATTACAATGATGAGTGTTCTATATATAAAGAACAYATGGTGACCATGGTAACCATCTATGAAGAGRTGYGTCCCTTGGGTAATAAATATATTTAAACTTTATAATATATTATACATATAATATAAATATACTTTATACTCTATTATATATATTTATACTTTATATTATTACATTAATAATATTTTTTAATAATTAATAATCATATTATTAAGTATTAATCTAGTAGAATTCCTCTCCGATGCTTCCCAAACATCAACACATAGAATAGGTGTAAATAATTTTTGGAACCTTGTAAAATATCCTCCTTTTCATATTTATGTAAAAATTATGGATAAGATAGTTCATTGTTGTTTAATAGATGGCGGATCTGACTCCAATGTCGTGTTCAACATTATTACGGAAGAACTATGAATCTCTTGTACAAATGAAAACACGAGGAGTATGTTGTCCTATAGTAATCAACAACAATCAACAATAGGTGAGATCAAAGATGTGACTCTAGTCCTTTGTGCTGATCCTGAAATTAGAACCACCCTTAATATTCAAGTAATTGGCATGCATGTTAGTAACTACTCAATCATTTTGGGTAGAGATTCGCAAGATTTAATTAGTGGTTATTTATCTTTATACAGTTCACATCTCTCCATCCCTAAAAATGGAAAGAATAGCATTGTCTTAAGGGAAGGTAGAATTTCACCATACATAGAAAAAGTTCCTCAGCCCAAGGTAAATTACATTGAAGAAGATATGGGTGTTTACTCTATTTTCGTTGATGAATATGATACACTTTTTGAACAGTGAGAAGATTATGATGATGGTATGTGTTGAAACAGATCTTGATTTTTTGACCTTAAGGATAAAAATTCTTGTATCTTTGAGTCTTTGCATTATGTAAATTTTTTAAAACAAAACATTTCATCTCCGTCGAATTCGAAATGCCTTTATGGTTCATTTTTGGATAAAGAATGATTAAAATCGAAACGAACATATGTTCCAAAGACTTTTTCAAATGATCTTTTAATGAACAGTAATGTTAAAACTTAAAAGAATAAATTCACATCGGGATATCGGGATTCAGAGTTCTCAAATAACAATGTTTAACACAAATCAAATAGCGAAATCTCGATCCCCAATTTCCCGATACATTAATTCTTGATTAATTTATCATTTACTTAAATCACATTTGAAACTGGGCTTAAACTTTAAGTTAATCTTATCGGGAAATCGCGATTCGCGATTTTATGAGAACAAATAAACTTATCATCATATTCTCCGATTTCCCAATCCCCGATTTCAATTAATTCTTAAGTAAGGTTTGAAATTAATTTAATTACTGTTAAGCATGATTAAAAGTAACTAATCCCATCGGGAAATCGCGACTCGCGTTTTTGTGAGCAATAGTTTTCATATCATCAAATTTCCCGATTCCCCGATCCCCGACTTCCCGATTTCCGATTTTTTGATTAACAAAATCCTGCAAAGCCAATCTGGATTAATTAAGACACATAGTAGGGTTTTAACTAAATAATACGTCGCGTTTTCGGCGATCGGGGTTCTATGATGACTTATTTTCTTGACATCGAAAGTTACGAAATCCCGATGAAAGTATTTTCAAACTTAAATTAAGATTAACATTAATTAATCATTCTCAGAAACGAGGTTTAAGGTTTTAAACTTTTAATAAATGATTTTATACAACAATTATTCAATTTGGTAAGTTTCTATCACATTTGAAAATATCGGAAAAGTTCAGGTACAAACTTTAAATGCATATATTTGCAGATATCTTTTGCATTTATTTCATATCAGAGTACAAATCTCGAAGATTTTACGATATATTCGAAATAATTTTTGAAACGTTTACATTATTTCGAAGCTGAATTCTGCTCTTCTACAGGTATTCAACTGAACACAGAGTTTTTTCCCTCTTCTTTGAGACTGCTCCACTATTGGTAGTTTTGTTTTCTTGAATTCTTGCTGCTGAGGTACTGAACATAGAGCTGGTAAACATAGAGCTATGGCGCCCAAAAAGGCTTCAAAGAAAACTGAAGAACAACCGGAAGGTGATATCATTTTAGACACTACTGCAGTTGGAGTAGTACACTCTGTTAAATCATGGGCTGCAATTGCAGAAAAAATGGAAGTTGAGCTTTCATATTCAGACAATGGTACAGATAATCATCTCCGAGACATCGCCGAAACTGGGCTCCATAAGGTTGCAGGACGCCCGAGACTGGTTTCGTATACCGACATGGTTGCCTGGGCACTAGATAAAGTGGATGTTCCGACCAGAAGTATCATGAACAAGCAAGGAGTTGTTATCGGCTCATTCAGGCCCGAACACATCCAAGTAATGTATAAGCTATCACCCAACCATAGGCACACTTTTAATTCTGAATTTGTAGCTGCATTTCAACAAAAAGAGTGTGTTGAAGGTGGACAAACCTACCCTGACATAATAAGAGGATGGTCCAGAGATGAAAACAAATTTAGGGCTAATGAACTTGGAATTTATGCCACAACTTCTCTAAATGAATATATGGTATATTTAGCCATGATGTTGTGTAGACTTTTTGGGAGAAAGGATCCTTTCCATTTTAATGTAGACTGGACACCTTTCTTAGAAGAAGTTTCAGAGGGACGAAGTTTCAATTGGCATAAAATCTTATCAGACAACATCACCTCAGAAGTCACGAATTATAAAACAGCTATGTTAAAGGGACAAACAGTGGCCTTTTATATGTCAGCCTATATAATAGATTCTATTTGCTTCAAGACCCCTTTCCCATTAATGAACTGGAGTTGGAATCCTTCTTGTACAGAACCTGTCCATAAGTACCATTCAGCTCTGTGGGAAGAAAATGCCAAAAATAATTTTTATGAGATTTTCCATTATGTAATTATTCCTCTACACAAAATTTTCTTCAGATGCGAACCTCCTCGCATTTCCAATGCCATAATAGAAAACCTCAAAACAGTGGCTGACTGGTTCATCGAAGAAATTTTTTCCTATGTGAGAGTTTATGGTTGCTCCATTCCGCCTCATGCGCTCCCCAAAGTTTTACCAGACAGGTTAATATGTAGAGAAGTGGCTCATCAATTGATAAATGGTGGTATTGGAAATGAATTGAAAGCTCAACAAAATAAGGCATGGCCATCTTTCCCGGTCTATCTAGGGAGATTTGTTTTACTAAACATAGGTCATGCTAAGTCTGAAGCCGAATCATTGAGTGAAGTGAAATTAGTGGATATAGAACACAGGAANATGAACATGAAGTTTCATTTTATGATGATTTTTTTAAAAATGCTAAGTCTTATGAGGAAGTTCAGAGTAGAGTGCAAACCTTTTTCACCTGACGCACAGGTGGGGTTTGCATCTTTCCAAAGAAATAGAAGACAATGTTTGCCAAAGATTTTGCAAGGCGAAGTGTCAACATCAGTGCAAATGCCAGAAACCATCCCTCCAGGTTTTGAAACCATTATACAATATGATACAAGTGATAAAGGTAAATTGAAAGATTCCGAGATTCCTCCTCAGAATACAGAAAGTTCCCAGAGAAAGGAGACACAAACAGAAAAAGGGAAAGGAGCAGAGACAAATCCAATAAGCCTTGACGATATTCTAGAAACAGTTGGGGGAACAACTTCACAGGAACTCGAAAGCCCCATTACAGCATTAACCCCACTGCAGGCTACTTTTGGAACTCTTCACGAAGAAGTTTTATACGTAAGTGACTTGGAACCAATCAGCAGAGATTAAATACCTTCATCAAACTATTTTTTCAGCAAAAAACGGAGAGCTGTGTTGAAACAGGAATTACATCTTGTGGGAGAAAGAACAGTCAAAAAACATAAAATTATTATTGATGGTAAAAAGTTGAATGAAGGTGAATTTGATACAGAGCTAGCAGGGACTATGGGGGCCATAGCATTGGCCAATATGTACTCTGTAGGAAATTTGATCAATATGATAGAGCAAAAGGATCAAGAAATTACACAGCTACAGGACAGGTTGAAAGAAAATGAAAAAATGATCGGCTGGGGAATACAAAAAGGTCTTGAGCAAGCCAGACTAAAAGATATCCAGGAAATCCAAAAATTGAATGAAAATTTGGATGAGGCAAAGAGTATGATACAGGTAACTCAGGAACAAGTACAACAGCTGGGAAATGAAAATAAATCCCTGCAAAATAAAATCATTTCAATTACTAATCAAGTGATTGAAATAGATCAGTTCAAGAATAAAGCATCAGAGATATATGTAAATATAGGGGAAGAACAACAAAAGGTTTTCTGTAATCTGGAAATCATCCAGAGTTATTTTCAAGAATCTAAAAAATCTATGGACGAGACAGTACAAAAAGAAAGGGAAGCTAAAGTGGCAAAAAATTCTTTCCAAAAGATAATAACTGCTTTACAGAAGGAAGAAACTGGAAAATCACAGAAGTTATCCATTTCAGAGTAGTTGAAAGGAGATGTAATGATAAAGGTTTGGGAAACAAACCTAGAAAGTTATAAAATAATTACAAAAGGGGTCAATGAAGATTGCAAGAAGATTTTTGATTTCATTGAAAAATAGTCAACACATATCAAAACAGATAGCTTTTCCGATTCATTAGGAGAAATCGACATTAACAGGTGTCAACTGAAGACAAAGCAGGAACTGGAAGAGAAGAAAGCTGAAATCTCAAATATCAAAATGGTCAATATGGCAGAAATCGAGAAGTTAATGATAGCTTCCAGTTCAAAATTGGAAAAAGTTAAGTCCACAGAGAAAACAATTGCAAACCAGTTGTCAAGACTACAAAGAAGTTTCTTCTCATTTGAAGCAAACGAGATACCTGAGGCTCCTAAGGCCTTAGTGAATTTTTTAGAGAAACATGTTCAAGAAGTCGAAGCAGATAAAGAAAGTTCTTCGACTCAAAGTTAAAGCTTTGTAAATACTTTTAGTTTTAGAATTTTGTAATAAGTTGTAAACGGTTGACATTAGTTTATGCAATCGAAAGATTAGGGAGTTGGTTAGTTACCAACAGAAATTTTGGACAGAAATGTATAAATATAATTTCAAGAGGCTGAAACAGGGCTTCAGAAATTTTGGGGAGAAGGCCAATTATTGTACTACCAGTTTTAAAGTTTATCAGATTTGAATTCGCAACAAGATTCTGGATCCTGCAATTCGTGACTATGTTTCTTCCCTTGTCTAATTTCATCTGTTAAATATTCCTCTTAATGTATGTTTCTAGCAAATAAATCAATTGAAAATTATAGACAATTGTTGTTTATGGTATCAGATTGGTTTGGATGTTGAATGCGTTACAATTTTTCCTTTGAGATTGCTTTAGTGATTTTAAGACCTGTAACCTTCTGTTCCTTAATATTTTCTTTTGTTAGAAATCCAGTGTCTCTTTCATTATTGTTAACGGAAATGTAAGATTCTTTCCAGATTAAAGCCTTATATTTCTTTCTGTTGTGTTTCACTGTTTACAAATTCAAAATTGTCACAAACCAGGGAACGACCTTGACTGCGTATTTATTTTTCTGTGTTAGGTTTTAAAGTTGTTTCATTAACATCTTCTCTGAAAGTCTGAAGTAATCAATATATAAAAAACCCCTTTAACAAACATATGAAACCCTATCACCCATGACAGTTCCTAACAGTAGACAACCCAACGTAGAACCCGGTCTACATGATCAAACCAACATTGCATTGAACCTATTTAATACCATCTTACAAACTGCAACAAACATAACTGAGTTAGAACGATCGTGGGCAGCGATTGAATGTGACATAACCATCCAAGAACAACGAGAAGCAAGACAAAGACAGTTGAGAAACTGAATCTGATCTAGTTTTTCTTTGTTTCTTTGTTTTAAAAGTATTATCATATTTGGATGCCTTGACGGTGTGTTTTAGAGCCTTAAAACACAAACTCAGGAACAACAGTATGTATCATATGCACTTTTATGGTGCATATTCGAGTGGAGGTAACAGAGCATACATCATGTTATACTCTCATGTAGGAAAAATTCATAATTTTTCCTATAGACTAGAATTCGCCTGTACAAGCAATGCTATTGAATTTGAAGCCTTGTTGTTAGGAATTGAAAATGCATACAATATAGGTTCTGGCCATCTCACTGATTTTGGAGATTCAAAACTTGTTGTAAATCTATTTAGAAAGATCTACAATCCTATTAACAAGTTGATGAAAGATGCACCCAAGCTGTTTGGACTTTGATTCAAAATCTGTTGTCCTTTAACATCACTCGCATCAAAAGGGAATTGAATTCAATGGTTGATAGGTTAGCTGTTTTTGTAGCTTCACCTACAAGGAAATTGTTTCCTCAAAGACATGCTTGCATCTTTCCATCCTTATACTAACCTTATATTCCTAATAATGAGGAATCATGGAAAGTCTTACCAGATGATGAAATCATTGATGCTTTTATTCAAAATGAGTTGTATAACCCGAAAGAAATAATTTCTCTCGAAAATAATAATATTCCTAAGGGATTAACTCCTCTCGAAAGCTCATTCTCGACTACTGATGTTAACAATAATAAATATTGAAAAGAAGAGGAGTCGAAGCAGAAAATAAGAGATATCATATCCATGAACATTGGAACTCAAGAAACTCCAAAGATTCTAAAAATAGGATCCCAATGTTCTGAAGAAGAAAATAATAAACTCATGGATTTATTCCATGAATTTATAGATGTTTTTTC
>SNQJ01S0309058.1:0-10028 GCA_010110895.2 Picea sitchensis
GAGATGGAGTCGTCACCTTGGAAGAGTTATATGCCCACTTCAACAATGATGACACTTATGAAAGTGCTTAAAATCCAATTTAATACATGCACAACACTCTTCATGGACAAATGAGAAGGATGGAGTTATGTGCTTGTGCCAAAATAGAAGAGAGGGTCGAGGTGGTTTGTATTCAATTAGATACTAGAGATTCCAGAGAAGTTGTTGCCATTAATGTGTGTCATGGGTTGCTGAAGGATGTTGGGAGTTGTACGCCCATGATGGGTTGTTGGGCATTTGCATGTTGATGATGGTGAAATCGGAAACCTTAGTAATGGTGAAAATTTGTTTTTTTTTTTAATTTATTTGGAGTTTGTGTTGAGAAACACGTTGAGACTAGTCAACTCAATATGTGGATGCCTTGTTAGAATTGAGTACTCTAACAATTGCATGTTTGGAAACTCCAAAGAAGAACTAGTTAATGGTGTCTTGAAATCAAAAGCATGGCTAACTTTGTGAATCATTGCTTGTATGTGTTTTGTTACTTGGTTAGTTTTTTATGGTGAAATTGTCTTGGATTTTAATGATATATTGAGATTAGTGACCTCAATATTATTAAGGCGAAGTTATTTTGTTAGAATTCACTACTCTAACAATTGACATGGAAAGAAAGGATATCCAAGACAATCTCTAAATCAAGATACCGATGATGAAGACAAGATGCCCAGAGGAAGATGGTATTCATGTCGTGTGTGTTATTATCTCTTGCTGACAAGTTCAAGTCCTGCATGGTAATATTTTGTGATGTAAAATCATTCCTTAGTTTGGTTGGTAAAGTGTGTGGTCGTTGGAAGGAAATTTAGCTACATGTTACCTCTAATTGTTCCTTGAGGTGGAAGAGAGTTGCATTGTTCTCGCCGGAGAAACCACATTTTGATGGCAAACATAAGTTTGAGTTGGAATGGTAAGCAGGAAGAACAAAGATGTTGTTCTAAAACAACAGAGAGATTAGTCCAAGGGAAGCTGGTGATAGTGGAAGTCGTGTGGAAGCAACATATGTGAAATGATTGCGGACAAACAAGGTAAATTGTGTGAATTGTGTTGAATAAAACAGACTCATGACCATGTTAATGTGAGTCACACATTGTTTTATGGCAAGCCTGTGATGTAATGATGTATTGGTCCTTGAAATGTTTGATTATGTATTTGGTATTTCCATGGGATGGAGTATGTAATGTATGTACCTGTATATATGTAACATGTAAAGGGCATATCAGTGTAAGCCCTGACTAGGCATGCAAACCCCTTTGTCTTGTATCCCTATTGATTTGTAGTGTAGAAACCTCTATTATAGAGTTCTTTAACACCTAGAGTGAGCGATGTCACGGGTCGACTGCATGCTCTATGGGTGGACTCTAGAAGGTGCCTAGAAACCATGAGTTTTACATTCAGGGGGAGTTGATCAAAAGGTTGAATGAACCATGTACCTGAAGGACATCCTACTAAACCGACGATTGCAACAACTGATGACCCATGCATTCCAGTGGTGGTTGTTTCTTTATTTGGACTTTGGCAGTTTAATGATGCATGATCGAGGTACGAAGAGAAATTAGCAGGTTGGACCATACATAGGCTTTGTTGATAAGGAGGTGCTTCGATTCAGAGGACTTGGTGATGATGAAGACCTGACCTGACGATGGTAAAGACACGTAGTCGTTAAGGGGGGGTGTTGGGATATGTAACTCCCACTTGTCTTAGTTGTGATCATATTAGTTAATGTTATTATTGGTCATGATTAGGTAGACTTGGTCTCTACGAAGACTCTGTTTCCTAGGTTGTAGGAGGTGGTTAGATCTAGTTGGATTTGAGAGATTCTCTCCAATTAAATGCTTCCTAGTTTGGTGTGAGGTTGAGATATTTCCTCAACCAATGGATCAAGGTATTTGTCTATCTTGAAACAAAGCTTATGTATTTATAATATCTACTCTCTCTCATTTCCCAATAGAAAGTACTTGAAAAAATGAGCTCTAAACATGGGAGGCATTGATTGCGCACTACACAAAAGGAAAATAAAGCCGGAACAAAAGCCAATAGAATGAAGTCGAGGATTCCTTGGTTCCACTCAGTATCAAGAATGATGCTTTCTCTAGAAGAAACAAGTAATAAATATGCTTGACTTATAAAGGGAAATCCAAGGATCATTTAGGTGGGGAGGAAAACATAAATACCAGAAGCTATCTTATTTTCAGCTCTATTGAGGCGTTCCTCAAATGGGAAAGCCAATGTTATTACCCACTTGGTTCCGATTCTTCTCATGTATAGGAAAACACTACCTCCACATATGTGTTCGCATTTTCTTGTCCTGAGAGATGTAGATTGAACGAATGACTGTGTAATTACATCTCTGGTTGTAATCATGAATTCTAAGGTTCTAAGTTTGGGGAATACTCATTGTCCTCGGCATATTTCTGTCACAGCTATAATGCATGAAACCCTTATACCTGAGAAGAAGATCCACGAGGGCCATGCGACTGGAATCTATGGTCTTCAGAGATAACTTGGAAGAGGGCTCCCACGAGAATCCTCTATTAATGATATAAACCTGGTTAAAACCACGAGCCTCAATGCCATCCAATTTCCAGTATTTGGCTCGAGGACACAGAGATTAAACTGCCAAACGAAACGTATATGATCGACTTGGGAGGCTTGTTTTCCAGTATAATTTACATTGAGCAATGGAAAGATCCATTCTTTCATTTCTAGACCAATTCTCGTCTCTGATGGCTTTGTCCGGCTTGAAGATTAAAGATGTCAAGACCCAAAATCCCGCGCAATATTGCTAGCAAAATAACAACTCCATCGTCCACATGTCCCATGTGGCTAAAATCATCAAGGGCCATCAGCATTTCGGGTTTCGGGTTTAGAAATGTACAAATTTTAACTATACCCTACGCGACCAAAAGATCCAAGGCTCCAGAAATCATTGGCCAGATGGTTGTCAACAGATTCGGGGTTAAACCTGCATGGAATTTAACATTTGTTTTAATTCTGATACGCATCTTTGCCATATGCATGGCATTTGATCCAAAATTCAGGAGCACTCAAACATTTTATTTTTTAATTTGTTCTGGGAAACAATCCCACATTTATCAAGGGAATGGATATTTTAACACTTTAGATACATGAATCTTAACATACGTGTGGTGAGCAGGATTGATCGATCGATCGAGGGTTTATTAAATGGCTTTTGACTGATTGGAATAAATCTTATGGTAACAATAAATTTTAAAACACCTCAATAAAGCTGGGAACTGATCGGAATAAATCTGCCCTCAATAAAGCTGGGAATTGATAAAAACAAAAACTCAATAAATCTTTTAAAAAATCTAAAATCCATGGATTTTAAGATTTTGAACAAAGGAAATTTGGACTTTTTACAAAATGAATTTGCTAAAGATTAACTTTAGGATTATGAACAAAAGAAAATTAAATCTTTAGGATTATGAACAATGCTAAAGATTAACTTTAGGATTATGAACAAAAGAAAATTAAATCTTTAGGATTATGAACAATGCTAAAGATTAACTTTAGGATTATGAACAAAGGAAAACTAAAAATCTAAAGATGGATTTTAGGATTATGAACAAAGGAAATTTGAATTTTGTACAAAATGAATTATGAACAAGGAAATTTGGACTTTGTACAAAATGAATTTGCTAAGATGGATTTTAGGATTATGAACAAAGGAAATTTGGACTTTGTACAAAATGAATTTGCTAAAGATTAACTTTAGGATTATGAACAAAGAAAATTAAATCTTTAGGATTATGAACAATGCTAAAGATTAACTTTAGGATTATGAACAAAGGAAAACTAAAAATCTAAAGATGGATTTTAGGATTATGAACAAAGGAAATTTGAACTTTGTACAAAATGAATTATGAACAAGGAAATTTGACTTTGTATTAAAATGAATGTATAAAGATTAACTTTACCAAGGAAATTTGATTATGAAATAAAAGAAAATTAAATCTTTTAGATTATGAATAATGCTAAAGATTAACTTTAGGATTATGAACAAAGGAAAACTAAAAATCTAAAGATGGATTTTAGGATTATGAACAAAGGAAATTTGAACTTTGTACAAAATGAATTATGAACAAGGAAATTTGGACTTTGTACAAAATGAATTTGCTAAAGATTAACTTTAACAAGGAAATTTGGACTTTGTACAAAATGAATTTGCTAAAGATTAACTTTAGGATTATGAACAAAAGAAAATTAAATCTTTAGGATTATGAACAATGCTAAAGATTAACTTTAGGATTATTAACAAAGGAAAACTAAATAGGTAGATTGAATCTTTAGGATTATGAACAAAGGAAATTTGAACTTTGTACAAAATGAATTATGAACAAAGGAAATTTGAACTTTAGGATTATGAACAAAAGAAAATTAAATAGGTAGATTGAATCTTTAGCATTGTTCATAATCCTAAAAATTCAATCTACCTATTTAATTTTCTTTTGTTCATAATCCTAAAGTTAATCTTTAGCATTAACTTTAGGATTATGAACAAAGGAAAACTAAATAGGTAGATTGAATCTTTAGGATTATGAATAATGCTAAAGATTAACTTTAGGATTATGAACAAAGGAAAACTAAAAATCTAAAGATGGATTTTAGGATTATGAACAAAGGAAATTTGAACTTTGTACAAAATGAATTTGTTAAAGATTAACTTTAGGATTATGAACAAAAGAAAATTAAATAGGTAGATTGAATCTTTAGGATTATGAATAATGCTAAAGATTAACTTTAGGATTATGAACAAAGGAAAACTAAAAGATTATGAACAAAGGAAAACTAAATAGGTAGATTGAATATTTAGGATTATGAACAATGCTAAAGATTAACTTTTAGATTTAGAACAAAGGAAAAACTAAATAGATAGATTGAACTTAGGATTATGAACAAAATAAAATTTGGACTTTGTACAAAATGAATTTGCTAAAGATTAACTTTAGGATTATTAACAAAGGAAAACTAAATAGGTAGATTTCGAATCCTTTAGGATTATGAACAAACAGAAATATTTTAGATTAAGTGGAACAAAGCACAAATATTTGGATTTAGGATTATGAACAGTTAAATTTGACTTTGTATAAAATGAATCTATATAAAGATTAACTTTAGGATTATGAACAAAGGAAAACTAAATAGGTAGATTGAATCTTTAGGATTATGAACAATGCTAAAGATTAACTTTAGGATTATGAACAAGGGAAAACTAAAGGATTATGAACAAAGGAAAACTAAATAGGTAGGTTGAATCTTTAGGATTATGAACAAAGGAAAACTAAAAATCTAAAGATGGATTTTAGGATTATGAACAAAGGAAAAATAAATTGGTAGATTGACACAAACAATACTAAGGGTTTTCTTGGACTAACGATTATTTTGAAGATGTTGAAAGGAAGTATGAACAAAGGAAAACTAAATAGGTAGATTGAATCTTTAGCATCGAACAAAGCAAATCGACTCCCTTTGGACAAAACAGAATTTCATAAAGATTGATTAGAGGATTACATCAAAAATGAACTCAAGCAAAAGATTGACTTTAGATCTTTAGGATTATGAACAAAGGAAAACTAAATAGGTAGATTGAATCTTTAGGATTATGAACAAAGGAAATTTGGACTTTGTACAAAATGAATTTGCTAAAGATTAACTTTAGGATTATTAACAAAGGAAAACTAAATAGGTAGATTGAATCGTTAGGATTATAAACAAAGGAAATACTTTAGGATTATGAACAAAGAAAATATGGGCTTTGGACAAAATGAATTTGCAAAAGATTGATTTTAGGATTATGGACAAAACGAATTTGCTAAAGATTGACTTTAAGATTAAGGAACAAAGGAAAACTAAATAGGTAGATTGAATCTTTAGGATTATGAACAAAGGAAAACTAAATTGGTAGATTGATACAAACAATACTGAGGGTTTTCTTGGACTAACGATTATTTTGAAGCATGTGGAAAGGAAGTATGAACAAAGGAAAACTAAATAAGGTAGATTGAATCTTTAGGATTATGAACAAAGGAAAACTAAATTGGTAGATTGACACAAACAATATTGAGGGTTTTCTTGGACTAAGGATTATTTTGAAGCATGTGGAAAGGAAGTCAAATTCGCAAAAAATTGTGAAATGTCGAAAAAAATTTAGAGGGACGAATGGATGCAATACAGAGGGTTTTGCTAAAGATTAACTTTAGGATTATGAACAAAGGAAAACTAAATAGGTAGATTGAATCTTTAGGATTATGAACAAAGCAAATCTGGACTTTAGACAAAATGAATTTGCTAAAGATTGACTTTAGGACTATGGACAAAATGAATTTGCTAAAGATTGACTTTAGGATTATGAACAAAGGAAAACTAAATTGGTAGATTGACACAAACAATACTAAGGGTTTTCTTGGACTAACGATTATTTTGAAGATGTTGAAAGGAAGTATGAACAAAGGAAAACTAAATTGGTAGATTGAATCTTTAGGATTATGAACAAAGGAAAAATAAATTGGTAGATTGACACAAACAATACTGAGGGTTTCTTGGACTAAGGATTATTTTGAAGCATGTGGAAAGGAAGTCAAATTCGCAAAAAATTGTGAAATGTCAAAAAAATTTTAGAGGGATGAATGGATGCAAGACTTGGTACCTAAAATGACAACATGATTATGAACAAAGGAAAACTAAATTAGTAGATTGGAAAACAACACTGAGGGATTTCTTGGACTAAGGATTATTTTGAAGCATGTGGAAAGAAAGTCAAATTCGCAAAAAATTGTGAAATGTCGGAAAATTTTTAGAGGGACGAATGGATGTAAGACTTAGTACTTAAAATGCAATTTGAAAATTAACTAAAGATTGACTTTAGGATTATGAACAAAGGAAAAATAAATTGGTAGATTGACAAACAATACTGCGGGTTTTCTTGGACTAAGGATTATTTTGAAGCATGTAAAAAGGAAGTCAAATTCGCAAAAAATTGTGAAATGTCGGAAACTTTTTAGAGGGACGAATGGATGTAAGACTTAGTACCTAAAATGACAACATGATTATGAACAAAGAAAAACTAAATTGGTAGATTGCAAAACAACAATGAGGGCTTTCTTGGACTAAGGATTATTTTGAAGCATGTGGAAAGGAAGTCCAATTCGCAAAAAATTGTGAAATGTCGGAAAAATTTTAGAGGGACGAATGTATGTAAGACTTAGTACCTAAAATGCACTTCGACAATTAACTAAAGATTGACTTTAGGATTATGAACAAAGGAAAACTACATTGGTAGATTGACAAACAATACTGAGCGTTTTCTTCGACTAAGGATTATTTTGAAGCATGTAAAAAGGAAGTCAAATTCGCAAAAAATTGTGAAATGTCGGAAAAATTTTAGAGGGATGAATGGATGTAAGACTTAGTACCTAAAATGAAAACATGATTATGAACAAAGAAAAACTAAATTGGTAGATTGGCAAACAACACTGAGGGATTTCTTGGACTAAGGATTATTTTGAAGCATGTGGAAAGGAAGTCAAATTCGCAAAAATTGTGAAATGTCAAAAACATTTTAGAGGGACGAATGGATGTAAGACTTAGTACCTAAAATGCAATTTGAAAATTAACGAAGGTTAACAAACATTATAAACCAATGCAAATGTAAATGTTGAATGACACAAAATGAAATGAGAAGGAAAATGTGATAATTAAAAAATTAAAAAAGAAAAAGAAAAAAACAAATAGGAGAGAAGGTTGAGGAATGAGAAGCAAAGGGCCATGGTTGTTGGCCTTTTCTTACCACCCAATTCTCCCTATTTCCTCCACCTTCATTCTCCGGGATTTTTGGCAAAGAGAGGAAGAAGATAATAAACCATAAAAGCAACGTACCAAAGATTGTTGGAATGAAGAGACTAAGCCCCATTCAAAACTTGTTTTCCCATTTGGGTTTCCAAGGTAAAATTTATGAGTTCATGATCATTGATTGTTGTGTGTGTTGCTTTGAGAAGTTCTCATGTGTTTAATACTCCATGACTTCATATTAACTTATTTCCTGGTTATTTTATGGGTGTCAGAATTCAATCGTGTTGTAGCTCCGTGGATTTATGTTATAATCTCATTATACAAGTGCAAATGGAGAATATTAACAACTACAAGTTTTAGATTGTTCATCATTGTGTCTAGGAGATCAATGGCTCTCATCTCTTGACTGTTGTAATTGTTCAAATAACTTCTATTTATGTTCCTCATTACGAGCTAATGATTGTTGAAGCTATCAGGTGAATTTCCTCATTCCTCCATACTGCAATTTCGTCTCTTGAGCTAAATTTATTTTCCGTAGGTTAATATAGCTCTACCTGGGGCAAATTTTTAATTGTCGGGGAGAATTTATATTTGTCGGGTTATATTTCCAATTGCCTAAGATGATTTTTTTTATTGTTGGGGTGAATTTCTATTTGTCGGGTTGGATTTCCAAATGCACGAGGATAATTTTTTTTTATTGTTGGGGTGAATTTCTATATGTTAGGTCATAATTTCAATTCTCCGAGTCAATTTTTTTAGTTGTTGGCCATTTAAACTAGTTGTTGGGTGTCTAAATTTTTTGTTGGTCGACTTATGTTTAGTCGTGAACTAGCCATGGTTTCCCTGGGGTGATTTCTACTATTTGTGCATTGTCTAAAGGATGGTTGGACCCCTTATACCCAATGGTCTGTTGAGAACAATTTCCTGCAGCTTTTTAAATGTACAATGTGATGCGTTCTTACCTAACAAAATTTACCACAATGTGCCACCCATCAAGATCCCTTCCATATTTGTTGTACACATACAAGTGCGAGTAGATAGTAAACCAACAGAGAGCCATGTGTTTTCAAAATGATTGGTCATATTGAAAATTGAGGATACATGTGTGAAAATGCAACAGGTTCAACGTTTTCTACATTCATCATAGATTTGAAGATGGTAAGGATAGATTAACATATAAAGAGCTCTTTCACACTCGTGGAAAATTTCAATGTGTGATGGTGTTTCGAAAGGGCCCAATTTATGGTTCAAAATGGATTTTCAATCAATGACTGAGTCACACTGTTGCTATAACTTTTATCTATTACAAAGTTGTAACATATTACAGTATTATAAAACAAAATAACATATGCACCAAGAGCACAACCATCTTAATATATGTAGAAGATTGTTGGTGAAGTATAATCACATAATGAATCCATATTCAATTTGATCTTGAAACTTGCTTCATATATTGTTATTGTTGTGTGGTACTACATAATTCCATACCAAGAATGGACAAGAGGCCTTTCCAAGAGAGAAAATGACAGTTTTCCTTGAAGGTCACACCCAAGAATAGGCCTTATACCCACAAGAAGGTAGATATCCGAAGAAGAAAGATTATATTCCATAAATTCAACTTAGAGAGTTCATTGGCATATGGGACAAAAAGCTATTTAGAGTTAGAGACCTAGCATAGTAGTTTTTGATTCACTGGAAATCTCATTTATTATCTATCATTGCTTATTATCTGGTTGTATTGCGTGCAGGGAAGCATGGGAATAGAGAAGAATAAAGAAGAACTGAGATCCTTGTACAAGGAAGACGACAAAGGCCTAGTGTCCTTTCTGAAGACAAATAACTTTGTACAAGCATGATAACATAGCTCAGAAGATACTTCTATAGAGGATCTGTGCTGGTGAAGCAAGTGGGTTATAAGTCCCTCGTTTACAAATCATGCTTTCCCTCATTCATGGATGACATCTTTAGTAAACCCATTGACATAAACTAGTGCACCTCATCTAGGGGGATTCAAATTGAGCTTTTGTTGGCACGAAACTAGCCAAATTCCCAACAACATTTTTTTATTATCAATTGAGCTAACCCTTGGGCTTTTTTTCTGTTATAAATTCAGAGGGAAACCCCCATGCACTTCCCCACATTTCATGGATGGTGCACAATGTAAACCTATCGATGTTTATTAC
>SNQJ01S0309063.1:0-10028 GCA_010110895.2 Picea sitchensis
GTCATTTAAATGTGAATGTTTATCATTATTTTTATGGGTTTTGTTCAATATCAAAATAATGCACTTGACACTTCATTGGGGAGGTATAAGGGGTTAGAAAACTAACAAATCAGCCAACAAAACAAGACACAGACCGCTGTCCAATAGTGTTTCATCTACAGCAGTATGCCAAGTGTTTGACGAAAGTCCAACACCAAAACTAGAAGGTCTTTCCCAACTTTGCCAACTAAGAATATTTCATGAGCTATTTACAATAATTATATGCACACATACAGGTGCCCTCCCCACACTTTTATTTCAAAAATGCCATCCTAGTACCTGTGCTCGCACCAGCAGCACTCACTAAGCATGACCACTTGGAAATGCCAAAGGAAAATGGCCAATAAACCCTAAGGTTACCCAAGCCAAAGAAGTGAGCAGTAATCTTGGCTTCAACAAAAAACAATACTGGAAGGGAACCAAACTCCAGGTTCAGCTTGAAACCTCATTTCTTTATTGTTTAAGCCCTGGCTTACAAGTTGAGCGAACTAATCTGCAGCAGTTTCTAGCTAGACAAGCTTATATTTGTTGCCTTAATTAACATCACCAGTAATCCCCACAGGAACATAGTCCATTCTTAAAATGATGAAAACGGCTTTTATCCCTCACAATTATTTCTCGTCGAACAATCTTAGAGATTAACTTAGTGGCATTGTGGCAGTCACCACAGACACGGAGATTTTTGGTGATGTGGATAGATGTCCTAGGGTATGTGCTAATAAGACCAAAAGCAATGGCCAGCTTCTCACTGTGAGTGGAAAGCATGTGTTCCTTCTCCTCCTCTTCCACATCATGCAAAACAAAGCCCGTGTCAGGCACATACCCTGCCTCCTCCATCTGCTGAGACAGGCACTCAAGCAGAGCATAGATTTTCTCTGACTGTGGGTTTGATCGATCTCCTACCAGGAATGTATGAACCCTATTCTTATTTTCAATCCAGCTGCATCCTGGACTTTTTTTCAAACCCCTTTCTTTAAGCATTGTTCTCATCTTTGCTACATTGTCCCATCTTCCAATTGCAGCATATATGTTCGACAGCAGTACAAAATTTCCAGCATGTTTGGGCTCTAGTTCAATAAGGCGTTTAGATACACGTTCCGCGAGTTCAATATTGTGATGAATTCTACAGGCACCAAGCAAGGCCCGCCACACACTAGCATCGGGTTCTAATGGCATCTTTTGGATGAAGTCCTGTGCCTCATCTAGATACCCAGCACGACCAAGAAGGTCAACCATGCATGCATAGTGCACCATTATGGGAATGATGCAATAATCACGACTCATGCAATCAAAATATCGCCGGCCTTCATTCACCAAGCCAGCATGACTGCATGCTGACAAAACACCAACAAAGGTGATATGGTCTGGCTTGATGCCAACCTGTTGCATTTGGGAAAAAAGTGTAATAGCATTCCTAGCTTGCCCGTGCATTGCATATCCTGCAATCATGGCATTACACGAGACAATATCTCTTTCAGGCATTTTGGCAAACAACTGGCATGCAAACTCTAGTCTGCCACATTTGGCATACATGGTTATCAGTGCATTCTTCACAGAAAGTTCTGATTCAAATCCACTTCTAAGGATGTATGTATGAATTAACTTGACTTGTTGAAGAGCTGCTAAATGAGCACATGCAGGGATAACATTCACAAGAGTCGCAAGACTAGGTTTCACATCTGCTACTTGCATATGATGGAAGAGCTTCAATGCGTCATTGGCATATCCATTCTGCACATATCCTCCAATCATTGCATTCCATGACACTACATCTCTTGTTGACATATTTTCAAATATTTGGCAAGCAGTTTCAATACTCCCGCATTTGGCATACATGTCTATAAGGGCAGTCTCCACAAACACATCTGAATCAAACCCACTTCTAATTATGTAACTATGGATCAAGCAGCCTTGTTCCAGAGCTGCTAAATGGGCACATGCTGGAAGGACATTCACCATGGTTAAGGTATTGGGTTTCATGCCCAGCAGTTGCATTTGCTGAAAAAGTTTTAGGGCATCGTCTGCTTGTTCATCCTGGACATACCCTGCAATCATAGTATTCCATGAGAAAACATCCTTTTCAAACATCCTGTCAAACAAGCTGCGTGCAACTTTTACACTGCCACAGCTACAATACATATCTATGAGGGTGTTCCTCAAAAAGATATCTAGTTCAATTCCACTCTTAATTATGTAACCATGTATTTCCTTGCCCTTTGACAGTACTGCTAACTGGGCACATATTGAAAGCACATTTAGCATGGTGACTGAATTGGGTTTCATGTTTGCCAGTTGCATTTGGCAAAAGAATGCCAATGCATCGTTGTCTTGTGCATACTTAACGTACCCTTCAATCATTGTATTCCATGTAACTACATCTTTTTCTGACATTCTGTCAAACAATATTTCCGCAATTTCTATGCTTCTGCAGTTTGCATACATATCTATAAGGCCGTTCATCACAAAGGCATCCAAGTCAAATCCATTTTTAATTGTATACCCATGGATCTCCTTTCCTTTTTGCAGAGCTCCCAACCCAGCACATACTGGGATAATGCTCGCGATGCTGACTTGGTCAGGTTTCATGCCTACCCGCTGCATTTGGCAAAAAAGTTCTACCGCCTCCTCAAAGAACTCATTCTCAACATACCCAGAAATCATTGCAGTCCACGCAACAACATTTTTTACAGACATTTTCTCAAACACTTGGCGTGCAATATCCATACTCCCGCACTTGGCATACATAGTTATAAGTGCAGTTCCCACAGAAACATCCGTATCAAACCCACTCCTAACAATGCAATCATGGATTTCCTTCCCTTCTTCAATATCCCCTAATTCCCCACATGCCGGAAGCATGCACGTCGCCGTAACTGAATTGGGCATTACACCTGCCATCTGCATCTGGTGATAGAGCGCCAAAGCTTTCTCCAAATGCCCACTCTGGGCATACCCTGCAATCATTGCATTCCATGAAACAACATCTCTTGTAGACATTTTGTCAAACATTTGGCGTGCATCCTCTATACAACCGCATTTAGCATACATGTCTATAAGGGTAGATCCTACAAATACATCCAACTCAAGCCCACTATTTACAATCTGATCATGAATCATCTTTCCCTCTTGCAGAGCCAACAGCCCAGAACAAGCCTTAAGCACAAACGTAAACGTAAACTTGTCCGGCACTAAACCTGTCCCCTGCATTTTATGAAACAGTGCAAGGGCTTCCTCATATAACCCAATCCCGGCATACCCTCTAATCATAACGTTCCATAATGTGAGATTCCGTTTTTCCAATCTATCAAACATGAGATGCGCATCTCCCATATTCCCACAGGCAGCATACAGATTAACGATTTTGGTTCCCAGACTTACCTTTTGAGAATGGCCAGTAATGACGATGCGGGCATGAATTTGCTTTCCCTCTGTCAGGGATTTTGTTTTGATAGACGCCTGCAACAGAGAAGCATGTGTGTCTGATCCCATCCTGATGGCCTCCTGCTGCATGACCACAGAAATCTCCAGTGCTTCCTTCAATCTGCCGTCCTTGCATAGACTACTGATTTGACGAGAATAATTCTTTGGCTCTTCTGATTCCGGCATGTTTTTCTTATTGGGTTTGCCCTTCGTAGCAGAGCTATAAGCGTCATTGTTGTGTTTAAGATTTTTGAATTTGGTAGAATATGTTTGACTGTTCTTCAAATGCTCGTTTGGAGGCAACTGTGGCATGAATTCCATGGCAGTCATTGACGAAACAGCAGATGGACAAAAGGATTAACTTCCAAATTCTAGTTTTTATGTGCACCGTGGATTTCAGTAGAGGAATTATTTATTGCTGCGGCACGAAATCATATGAAACTCTGTAATACACCCGAATCGATAGAAGCGACGAGTTAAAGAAGATCCATAAAGCATGACAGTCACGGTGGGCAATATTGGTGGTAAAGGATTGAGGGAGGAGGTATCACGTCAACCAAGAATTGAACCACAAACCTGGTACAGGGTAAATCGAATGGAACTTGTATCAAACGCCTAAAGATGAATTAGGATAAAGGTCGTGTGGGCTTCGATTTGGGCACTGCATTCTCGAATCCTTTCTCCATTCAATAGAATTACTATCTTCCATTACCAACTGAGGAGATCCTCTCCCACGTCGTGTTCATTTATTCCTTGAATTAAAATACTATGTTCTAAATTGAATGGTTGTAAATAATGAATGGCTATGGTTGGATCAGGCATCACCGTTTTTTTAACTCAAAGTTTGAACTCACACATAGAGATGTAATCTTATGTGAGTGAAGTTGTTTCATCTTTTAAAATTGGTGTTTTTTTGGGTTTATGACAAAGAAGTTTGATCCTTGAAAGTGTTTTTGCTTTTTTAAGTATTATAGAATAAGAGTATAATGTTGTTGATTTTGAATTGATTATATATAATTTGTCATTTATGAGTGGAAAAGTTCGTGCTAGTGTTTTGAAGGGTTTATTTTATGGATAGATTTTATTTGTGTGATTTAGGATCCAAAACCTTCTAGAGCTCATTTTATTTTTTGGGTTAAAATTTTGTAAGTTTAGTTTTGATTCTCTCAACACTATTCTATATTTCGAGAGCTTTCCAACAACATGAAGATCACCTCAATCAAAGTTCATATGCAAAAGTTATGTCTACCACTATGGTATCAAGTGGATGTTATGTCAACTTTCATTACTCACACATGTGGTGTGTAACATCCCCAGTTTTAATCCCCGTGAATTATAATGTAATAGTATAAATGTGATTTTGGTTGGTGAGCCGATGTGTTGGGACGAAGAGCCCATATTGGTTTAATGTGGCCGAAGGGTGAATGGTAAATTAGGTGCATTGAAATAACTAATAAAAACTAGTAATCGCTGGCTACGATACAAAAAGGATGAAGAGCGATGGGGGGGCTATGATTCCACAAGAGAGAGGGGTCCAAGGGAGAGTTACTCATGGGTATTAATCCAAACCCGCATTCCTGAATTATTATTATCATTGTGTAAACATTTTATTTGTTATTGAGTGTTCCTAAAGCCAATCATTAAACTCTTGTAAGAGGGTGGGTGTGAGGAATCACATCCCATAGTTATTGGAGAGCACGAGCATGGGTACAATCAGCTTGGGGAAGAGTGTAAGTCAAGTCAAGAAAGCAAACAAATAGAGAAAATATGTAGGGTCAAGGAGAGAGTTTTATGGACAGTCACATTTTTGCATGGAGAGCAGTTTTTACTTGCAGATTTTGGACAACAAGAGAGGAGATGAGTGTTGGGAAGAGCATCAACCATGTATGTTAAGAACCAAAGACTGAATACAAAAGCACCACAACAGATATACAAGAACAATATGCAAAATCTCGTTTAATACTATCAAACCCTTAGGATAGGGAAACACCATACAATGGATCCTATTATGGAAGGGATCCTCTCCTGTTCACTTGCCTCTTTGAGGGGGCATCCTCCTATTGAGCTACCACTCCAAAGACAATATTTCTCTTCATGTCCTATTACATTGCTTGAACTCCTTTATATAGTGCAACCATCACCTAAGAACATTCTAGAGGACAAATCTTTTAGAAGTAGAACCTTCTAAGAAGTCCTCTTACATTTATTATATCTAACTACCCATTCATTATATCTAGCTACCATAGTGGGTCTTATTTAATAATATAATGGACCTAGTCCACCTTACATTGAATGACCTCCACTATTATCACTATGGGCCCTTTGGGCCCCCACTACTACCTCTCTAGCTACTTAACATTCTATCCCCCTTATGAAAGCGTTGTCCTCAATGCTTGATGTACAACCATATACCAGGGTCCCATGGATAATTATGGACCATAATGCTGAAGAATATTGGAGAACCAAGGTCCCATGTAGAAAGGAAAGCCACCATGTTGAAGTAGTCCAACCGCCATTGTAAGCCTGGGTCCCATGTCCAAGTGCTCATGTGAACTCCTCGTGGAAGATTTTGGAACCCAATAACCAACTCAAAATGATGCTCCAAAGACTGACCCCTGTCATGTGGATCCAAATAAGATCCATCCACATAGTGGAAAAGGGTCGTAGCAGAATCTGGAAGGAATAATACCACTATAGAATATGCAGGATAGACACTGGTAATAATCATTGTCTCCCAATTTGTCATATTGATGCTCTCTACAGAAGGTGGATTAAAGTCATCAAATAAAATATGAAAGTGGTTGTCATCCCAGAAATGACAACTATCCATATACCAATTATCGCAATCGGCCTCCAAATCATACCAAGCATATATTTCTTGATTATATTCATCTCTGATGTCTTCCATAAGAAATCTCTCATGCATGCTATCCAATGAATCTTGATTACTACGAAAACTATCATTGAGGTCGTTTGTGAGGCCATCTACAAAGTCATCCAATGTGTCATACAATTGGGATTTGAATGCTTCAGTAATTTGTAGAATTTCTTTGAGGGTTTGAGAGGAAATATCCATCTGAGCATTCTATGAACTCTTTGGTCTTGCAACCGTCACGAAAAAACCCAAAAAATAGAACAATAAGTTATGGTAGAAAATCGCGGCTTTTTTCCGGAAAAAACCCTGAAAAACAGTTGAATTTAAAATGATCATAACTTCACTTCCAGGACTTCGTTTCAGCTGATTTTTTTTTTAAATTGGGTATTTTTCTGATAATAATTCAAATAACCATTTTTTTTTTGCCAAATTCAACTCGTAAATCTTCAGATAGGAACCTGAAGTGCGTCGCCCTCTCTTTTATTTCCCTAGAAATTTTCTGCAAAAAGAGAAAAAATGTATTCCCTTCTTTGGCCAAGGAAAGTGCTATGATACCACTTGTTAAGAACCAAAGACTGAATACAAAAACACCACAATAGATATACAAGAACAATATGCAAAATCTCTTTTAATACTATCAAACCATTAGGATAGGGAAACACCATACAATGGATCCTATTATGGAAGGGATCCTCTCCTATTCACTTGCCTCTTCGAGGGGGCATCCTCCTATTGAGCTACCGCTCCAAAGACAATATTTCTCTTCATGTCCCATTGCATTTCTTGAACCCCTTTATATAGTGCTACCATCACCTAAGAACATTCTAGAGGAAGAATCTTCTAGAAGTAGAACCTTCTAAGAAGTCCTCTTACATTTATTATATCTAACTACCCATTTATTATATCTAGCTACCATAGTGGGCCTTATTTAATAATATAATGGACCTAGTGTTACAAGAGAATCCCCCTGCAGACAAGTGGACTTCCTCTTGGGCTCTAGACTCCTAAGACTAAGACAAAAAGGGTGCTAACGTTGGTCACTGACATCCTTGTAAACCTAGCTAAACTAATGTATAGAGAAGAGGAAGAAAGGTGTACCTTTTTAATGATGTTCGTCCTCGTACAGTCCGAGTTGAGCTTTGATCCCCAAGATCCTCGATAAGTCCTGCAAAACCCAACAAAGACAGAACAAACTTCCAATTCTACTAAGAGTAGCTTGAAACCAGATCTATCTAATAGAGACAAGTTCATGTAGAATAAACACAACCTTGACAGAAACAGGCCAACCACATATGTATATTAATGAGAACAATAGATAATACTTACAGACCTTTGATGAAGGTGCAACAACCTCTCCCAGTTCTCCTTGTCCAACCCTTTGCTTAGATAATCCACACAAAAATGATGATGCTTCAATGATATCTCCCTCATGAGATCATAAGTTTGATGCCTCTAAACTGCCATGTCCATTTCACCATGAGAAGGCCTCCTTATATAAGCTTGGAGAGGCCCAACCACCTTAGATATTATTGGGATAGGTTGAGGATCTTTCTCCATCAGTTGTGGATCCTCCCTAAGATCTAACCTTGACCTCAGATTCGAATCCAACTAACTCCATAGATGAGGGGGGGTTTTCCCTGATTTTCCTCAACAGTCAAAGATTCCCTCAAACAACCCAGTGCTCCCTCGGAATGGGACACAAAGTGTTGCAACACTCCCCGAAAGAAGGGTAGGGAGCGTTGGAACTCCCTGACAGTGGGTAGGAGAGCGCTGCCCAAAATTTCCTTAAAAAATCCCAGCGCTCCCCCAGAAGGGTGCATAGAGTGTTGGAATGCTCCCCCAAGGAAGGGTAGGGAGCGCTGGCACTCCCTGATAGTGGGTAGGGGAGTGTTAGCCTTCAAAATTGATTTTTAAGTGGTTTTCTTCATGGAAAATGCTTTGTACTCTTCATCAAATGATTTCTCTTCCTTAAACCAGTCTTTGAAGGTGTCTTAAGTGTCCCTGTGATGTCGTTAGAGACACGACATAGGCGAGATGACAGTATGATGTTTGCAACACTTGTAATGACGACACTTGCGACACTATTGAAGTGAGTAATTTTGATGTGTAACAGATTCCCCCCCAAAGTGTGAAGTTAGAAGACGTGATGACTGAAGTACTTTGTAGAATTTTTCAAGCAAGAGTATGGACTCGGAGAACCTGGTAGAAGTTGCACACAACCATCAAACAAATATCATGATATGTTTCAAACCCAAAGCAGGCATACCTATGCTTGAGTGATAAAGATTTTCAAGGTATGGTCGCCATAAAATACATTGCGGATCCATAATTATATTAACAAAAAGGTATAGCCACCAAAGATACAATGTGGATCTATACGTCCATGACATGAACTGATCGTAGCCACAAAAAATACACAGTGGATCTATGAGTTGACAAAACAAAGGCACGACCAATACAAAGTGGATCTATGTGACAATGTTCAAAAAAAACTTCGTCGCAACCTGGGCAAAGTACATATAAGAGTGATGACTCAACCCAGGGTCTTCTTACCGATCCCAATGTAGTACGAATCTAACCATGTGAATAGATGTCCTGATGTCGAACATGGCAGAAACCTCTTGATTACCGGTCAATGAGGTAAACTGTTAACAAGCGCGAGAGAAATCACCATTGATGTCAATGATTCCCAAGGTACTCTAGTACATTCCAACGAATGTGAATGGATGAGATGAAGTCGAACATTCGTGGAATCATCCGATCAGAGGTCAATTATGTAAACCCACTATCAGGCACGAGGAGGCCTTCCATTGAGGCATGCAGGTCCCAAAGTACTAATTGGTTTCTAAGTCTAGTTCCCAGATAATGTGCTGAAGTCAACAGGAACAGACTCGTCGAAGGAGGGCCTTGATGTATCCCTCATCAAAGACACGAAACTGACACATAGATGTAATTGGTGGATCAAAAGAACATGGAATGACACTAAGGCACAACAAAAGAAACATGACATGGACCAAAACATGATGATGCAGTGGATACTGTGACTTTCATCGGGTGAAACAAAGGAGTAAAGAAACTCAGAGGATTGGTTCAGTGCAGAGGTTCAACGGATTAAAATGTATGCAAAGACAAAGTGTCGTGTTCAAGGGCGACTGTAAGAGTTACTGGTAATGTTATCAAAAACTACTTGGCTTGCTTCCTTCAATTTTTTCCCCCATCCAGATAGACGAGTACCTCTTTTTGATTTAACGAGCTCAAGGAGGGTAACACATGCTTGATATAACTCACCTTCAGCAAGTCCCTCTTCCTTTGTTTAACGAATTGGAAGAAGTAAGGGTTCGTTCCCGTGTGGGCCCTTCAATGTATGATTTTTTAAACGAGTCCAGAGAAGGTAAACTCGGTGATTTTTCATGTTTAGAGAGTCTAAAAAGAACTTAAAGATGACTCCAGGGTTGTCCTTTTTTGTAATGTTAGTCTTGTGAGGCCGAAAAAAAGATAAATTATCACTCGAAAGATGCCCTTTCAAACCTTTTAACGAGTGTTAAAGGAAGCAAGATTACTCGACAATCTTTTCATGTTTAGAGAGTCTGAAAAGAGGTTAAAGACGACTCCAAGGGGTTCCTTTTTCGTATAACCATGTGAGTCTGAAAAAGAGATAAAAGTTTACTCGGTTGTGTTCTCATGTTTTTTCAAG
>SNQJ01S0309064.1:0-10028 GCA_010110895.2 Picea sitchensis
GTTGATTGCCTCATCCTCATGCACTTCGTGTCATGAGGATGAAGCTAAAGATGTAACCGAATGATTGAACTTAACAACTGATTGATTTGCAAATCACTTCACCTCCTTGTGTTTCACGATTACGACTATTAAATAGCCATGGCAAGGATGGTGGAAGTGTAGGAGAGTTAGCATATTACCAATATGTAAAGCAACGTATGATAGTATAGAAAAGATTCTGAGTGAATATTAATGGAATGTCATTTTATCTCCATATTATGATTATCCATGATTAAGTGTTAGTTGGGTTGTTAACGAAAGTTTGATTTTATGTTTTGAAATGTGAGTGAGAGTAATGTGTGTGTTGAAGACAAGCCTCCTGTAGACTTCAGTAGTTGATCTGTTGAAGACAAGCCTCCTGTAGACTTCAGTAGTTGATCTGTTGAAGCGGCAAGGGCCCACAGCCCAACAAAGGTCATCCTCTTCGTAGATTAGCATTAACATTTGTTTTCAGTAGTGTAAACATTAAATTAGCTAAAGATTTAACTTCGTTAGATGATAACAGTACAACTTAGACTAGGATTTCCATTATATAATTGCTTAGAGATATTTACTTGCTCTGTTTTTCATATGCTCTATTCTCATGAATTTGATTTCCTTGAGTGATCATAGATGTTGACAGCAATAGTCAAAACTATTTGGATAAGAACTAGTGAAGTTCATTGTGAACCACAACAGAACCAACATATTGACTATTGAACTACCCATGCTATGCTTTGATGATTGATGTGTGATTTCCTTTCAGAAGTGTGGATTTCATAGTTAGGTTTCTAGGTCAGATAACAGAGTTGATCTATCAAACCAACTCCATTTCATACTTGCATGTGCCATAATGGAGTAGATAGCCTCTCTGTGAAAGACAACCAAAGTGCATTGTAGTTTTCTATTTTGATTTGTTTCCAGCATACATAATCTAGTTTAATTCTATACTCGTGACATTAGAAATTACCTTTCTTACTGGTGTCTTGTAACTCTGTTGATTACAAATTCCAGATTGATAATTAATGAGTGCATTATACTAAACATAAAATTAGCACAACAGTCCCCTTTTGCACTTACAAAAGACAAAAAATCATGTTTTTTGACATATACATGCCCTACCAGTTAGACAACATGTGTATACGTAAGTTGCACCACTATAGCCCCCGTACATCGATTTTGGTGCTCAAAATTAAAAAATGTGTCGGGTTTCCATGTCATGTCACGAGATCCATGATCCTTGACCTTCCATATACTGGAAACATTCTAATTCATCTCTTCAGTTTCACTTGAAGGCTATAAATTGGGCCATATCCAAATCATGGAGGAGGATATTATTCAACTTTTGAGAGAAAAGATACTCTGGAGAAATTTTCACTTCACAATGAGTCTACATTCCTTTATCCTTGAAATTATGAACACGTTGTTCAAACCCAAAGATCTTCCTTCTTTGATGGAGAACCTCATTGTCTCCTTTATATGTAGACTTACACCTTTGGCGGATCATGTAGAAGAAAGGAATAATCAGTTTACAGTAGAAGATTTCCTAAGTTGTTACTATCTTTCATTGGACCAGTACCTATATGACCTCAATGATCATGTAGGATCAGATTGTACTCCATTGTATACAGATATCTTCATATTGATTTTGAGACTGGTTTCCACTGGGCCTTCTTTGTGACTATGAAAACCTATGGCAGTCATTCTTCTTGGAAGTCACTCTGAGTAGTGGTCAAGTAGAATGGTCTGCCTCATCAGGAAGTCATTCTTTCGAAGTTAACAATTGTGAGCAGTTTTGAAGAATGGTCTGTTTTGGAGGTTGGTGCAGGACAGTCATTTCCATTAGGAAATGGTCCTGACAGTCATTACCTAGGGCAAACTCATTCCATCTAGGTTGAAGTATGATTAGTGTCGAAGGAATGAGCCAGTTAGGTGAATGGTCCAGGTTCAGTAATGAGGGACAAACATTCCCTAGGGCATACTAATTCTCTCCAGGTTTCACTATGACTAGTGCCAGAGGAATGGCCCAGTTAGGTGAATGGTTTAGGATCATAAAACAGGGACAATTATTCTTCTATTCTTGGGAAGAATAGTCCAGATAGCCCATGGACGATGTTTTACCTTTTGAGGGAAGATGCTCTTCTAGATATCACAGATGTGAGTGGAAGAATATCTCAGATGACTCGGTTTATATCATGATATTGTTTTATGCAGGTTGATATTAGATGATATGATTTCTATGGAGACTGTATGTCTCTTGATAGTAGATGTATGCTACTATGATGAACGTGTTCCACTGGTTGTGTCTATGTGTCACTAATTAAGTAGTCGTGTGCTACTTGGTGTGGTTGTGTACCACTGGATAATAGTTGTGTACTACTATGGATAGACACAGTTGTGTTCTATTGAATGGAATTGTTATGATTTCCATGTAGACTATCAGTAGTGTTGGAAATTATTATTAGCTAGATGGATAGTCAGTGTGTTGGTGGGCAATCATTCTCTAGACGAAAAAATTTCTAGGACATTTATTCCTCTAGGATGTATGTCTGGATTAGAAGAATAGCCCTTGTATCCCATGGTGTGGCTTCCAACATTTGTTGGAATAGTTATTCTTCTAGGACATATGTCTGGATTAGAAGAATGGTTCTTGTATCACTCTGTGGAGTGAGTGACTTATTCAACATCATGCTTGATTTCTCAGATGGAGTATGGCCTTAAGAGATGATGCAGTTGATGCTATCAGATGATACTTATAGTGATGATGGTGCTCATGATCTAATCATGAGATAGTCTTTGTGGCTATGATAATGCTACCAGTTGAATAGTATGTTTGTGCTCAAGACCATTTCTTTCAATACCTCCCTAGCTAGGAGGGAGTGTTGATATTATGGTATCTATGAGAGGTATTAACCTCCAGTGTAACCCTAACAAAAATAGAATATTCTAAGAAGCAAGAAGAAACCCTAAAGCATTGGACATAACCCTAGAAGACAAGTCAGATAAAAGAAATATTTAATATTGAGTTTTTAGCCTCTAGAATGAGAAGTTGGCCCAGACATCTAAGGAGGAGAAGTATAAATACAGGATTCCAGAGCTCATTTGAAAGACACAGCTTGAAACTACATAAATATAGTGCGCACTTCATAGATTGAGTAAGTGCGCAAGTCTGGAGAGTAGCTATAGCTGCAGTGACTGCAACTAGTATTTTCGGTTTTAGGCTTGGATTTTCTCTTGGTTATGGTTTGTACTTTCTTCTTGGTATGCTAGATTTGGAGAGTGGTACGCTACCTTCATTGGATTTTGGACCTAGGGTTTTCTTCCATAATTATTCTCTCTGTCAAGGTTAAGGTGCTCGGGGGTGGCTTCGGCCTTTGTTTGGGTGACAATATTGCTATATCATCTATGGTTAAATGAGCACACCTATTATTTTATAACAGTATAAAGGAGTGAAACTTGGAGGAATTTTAGAGAAGATATCAAAATGATTGGGTACAATTTTCATACCTTGATTCATTACAGGTATAGAGTTATACTTTTTGGGAGTTAGGGTTTTTGACTAATACAGAAACTAGTCCCAAACAAGTGCTCGAGATAAATTTAAGAACTGATGTTGGGGTTTATATGTTGACCCATGTGGAACTAGGATCTTTATGTGGACACAGGTTCTAAGTGGACTCAAGTTGATGATGTTGATATAGCTTTGATGATGTTGATGTATCAGTTGTGGTGGATCTTGTTTTGATGATGAAGATGTATCAGTTATGGTAGATCTAGTTTTCGTGATGATGATGTATCAATTATGGTGGATCTAATTTTGATGATGATGATGTACTTGTATTAGTGATAGTAACAATGATAGGTTGAGTATCCATTTATATTTCAGGGAGGAAGGAAGGGGCAAGGAAAGGGGGTTGGAGCCTCCTTTTAGTTGGTGCTAGAGAATACGAGGAGTCATAGCTTCCTTCAGGTTGGATCCTCCTTTTAGTTGGATCTAGAGAATACCGGGAGTTGCAGCTTCCTTCAGGTTGGAGCCTATAAATCAGGGGGTTGGAGCTGGAGAATTTAGGGAGTTGTAGCTTCCTTCAGGTTGGAGCATGTAAAAAGGGTGTTGGTTCCTCCTTCCAGTTGGTGTTGGAGAATTTTTTAAGTTGGTTCTTCTTGTGGATGTAATATTCAAGACATATATTAAAAATCATTCTATGTTTTTCTCCCATTTTGGCTTCTACATAAAACTCTTGTGTACAGTGTATTTGTGGTAATATGTTTATTATATGTTAAATGCAATCATAAGTGAATGGAATTACTGATCACTTAATGTTTACATGTTATGGTTGAAATGGTAAAAAGTGTTCAATATTGATTCACCCCCCTCTCAGTATTGGTGAATATTCCAACAATTGGCATCAGAGAAAGTCCTTCAGAATTAGTCTAACCACTCCAAGGTAGACCATGGATTACACAGATAATGGAACTCCATTGTTTGATGGTCAGAACTATGAGATGTGGAACAGAAGGATGATAATATTTTTAGAGGCATAAGGGTATGATGTTTGGTACTAAGTTATTATAGGATACACCGCTTCAAAGAAACCTTTGATGACTGCAACCAAGAAGGACTTAAAAAGGAACAACAAAATAACAATGGATGCCATCCTAGATGGATTACCTTATTTGGTAAAAGTAAAAGTGGGAAAATGTTCATTAGCCAAAGAGCTTTGGGATAAAATACATAATATCTATTGTAAGGAATATCTTCTTATCATAGACCCATAACATGTTGATCAAGATAAAGAAGATTTCAAGGCAGAACAATACGAAGGAAACTCATCAAATCAGATAGATATAGAAGACAATTATGAAGAAGAAGGTGAAGTATATATTGAAACAGAACTAATAAACACATTAAGTAAACTAAAATGAGAAAGGAAGGAAAGAAAGTCCCTTAAGGAAGATTTGATCAAGATAAAGGTTCAACTAGAAGAATATAAATTGATTGAAGAAACACTCAAAAAACAGTTAGAAGAAAAACATTGTTTGGAAGCTGAAATAGTATCACTAAGAAAGGAAGCAGAGAATAGAGATTAAATTTTGACAAGTCATATTAAGGAAATATTTGAGGACTTAAAAAAACTTGAAGCACAATTTAGTCAACAAGAAAGAAGATTTGAAGAATAAACAATCTCATTGAAAACCCAACTTGAAGAAGCAAAGAGAATGGAAGAAGTAATGAAGATCTAGATTATTAAGAAAGAAGAAGAATGCGAGAATCTTGAAGAAGAAGTCGTCACATTGAAGGTTGAAGTTGAAAATCTCAACAAGAACTTGAAGAGCTCTCAAGTACTTGAAGACATTCTCAATTGTCAAAGGTCACCATTTGATAAATCAAATATTGGATATATTGGTGAGGCCTCATGCAAAGAAGATGAAAATTCCAATCCCGGCAAGAGAATTGAAGAGAGAGAAATCTCCACACAACGATAAAAGAAAATTGAAGAGAAGTGTTCCAATTTTCTGGAAAAGAAGAATGAAGAAAAGGATAAGATTTATTAATACATTCAAAAAGGAAGGGATCATGTTCAGAAAGAGTCAAAGAGGAACAAATGCATAAGATATGTATCTCCAAGAATACCTTCTACCTCTAGGTATCAAATAATCTTCAATAATTGTGAAGGAAACAACAAAAGAGAAGATCGTGATCAACTAATCCATGAATTCAAAAGGAATGCATCACAAAGAGGATCACTTGCTTCTAGGTATCAAAGTTTCTTTCCTGGTTATTTTTCTACTTGTAATAACTTTGGACATAAATTTGTAGATTGCAAAGCATATGGAAGAAATATTCAAGAAAGAGATGTTTATGTTCCCCCCCTACAATATTGAATGTTACAAATACCACAACTATGGACACATAGCTCGTGACTGTAGAAGCATGATACATAGGTATAAGAAGGTTTGGAGAAGAAAATAAGAAGAGAAGATGAATGAAGAACTTCCATAGATCATACTCACAAGATTTACAGAGGGGAGAAATCATGACAAAGCTACGATAAAAGAGGAAGATGTCAGAATTCAGAAGGATCATCATGTAACAGAGTAGGTTTATACATTGTTCTAATCCATCTAGATTGGAGACTCCCAATAAATTTGAATGTTGAAGAGGGGGAGTCTAAGAAGTAGTTATTACATATTGAAGAAGTATCTTTCGGGAAGTGTGAAGTGTTTGCATATTTTGGGAAGGCAGATTATGAATGGTTTGATGGTAGAGGTACATAATATCTCATGACAGATTGGTTGATTAAGAAGAATTTTTCAGAACAAATTCTCATGCAAGTATGAAGAGGTCAAATGGCGGTTATGAAGAATATCATTGACACACATTTTAGGTAGATATTCATGATCGTATAAAGGATTTCAAGCATGTATTCAAGCAAGGATATATTCATTATAGATTCGAGAATGTGTAATTGTTGCAGAATTGTGGAGTTTGATAAACATGAATATATGGTAATCAGTTGCAACAAATTTGAAGAAGCTCTCAAAATAGTAAAGTGACATATGGGTCAACATTGTGTGCAATTGAGTAGCAGAGTTATGGAAAATTTTATGACATATGGAAGATGATGAATTCATGAGATATTTGGCAGGTCTAGAAGATAATACTTGACGTAAACTTGTTGGTTTTGGAGTCTGATTATCTTCTTTATTCATCGGTTTGTTTAAGTCGTGCTTGGATATCATTTCTTGATGGGGGTTATGGGTGGGATTCCCCCCCCCAAACTATTTTCATCAGGGGGGTCCCAGGGAGGGGGGGAGACAATTAATGAATCCCCACATAGATGGGGATTCGGGGGAAGCACCCCTGAAGAGAAATTCTTGGGAAAATCTCCTTGTAAAATATTGTAATTTTGTAGTCAATTTGGACCATTCATTATAAGGTCACATATATGACAGTAGAAGTTATGTTAGGGTTTTTTTCCCGAGAAGGAAACCCTCTTTTCACAAGGGAAGTTTATTGTGGATGTGTATGTATGTCAATATTGTATTTTGAGAGAGGATACTATGATAGAAATAAGAGGAAGTTTCAGTGGATGTTTTGTAGGTTTTATCCCTTCATTTTGCTGGACAATAATAAAGGAAGGACTTGGAAATTTATCTGGTGGACGTAGCCCACACTGGGTAAACCACATATATCAATGTCTCTATTGTAATGTATATCTTTTGTGTTTCATTTCCACATTTGTTTTATTTTATTGCAACGTGATCATGTTTTTTCTAACAACTAGTATCATAGCGAAATGTAACTTGCAAGAAAAGAGTGTTCTTGGTTCGATTGGGAGAAATGGTCAAAGATGGAAAGTTTAGGGTCAAGAAATTTAATGGCCAAAACTACCAGCTATGTAAGATGCATATGGAATATTATTTATATCATAAATATATATTCCTACCATTGGGCGAAATAGATAAGAAGTCGATGACCATGAAGGACGAAGAATGGGAGGTTCTTGACAGAAAGGCACTAGTAATTATACGACTAAGCGTGTAAGTTTCAGTGGATTTCAATATTTCAAAATAAAAGACAATGAAGGAGCCAATGGATGCATTGGATAAACTATATAAAAAACCCTCGACATCCAATAAGGTATTTCTAATGAATTTATTATTTAATATGAAGATGTGAAAAGGTGGGTCTGTTTTTAATCATTTAAATGAATTTAATACGGTTACTAATCAACCAAGTTCTATAAAAGTGGACTTTGAAGATGAGGTCAGGACTCTTCTAATCCTGTGCTCATTGCCAGAAAGATGGAACGGCTTGGTCATGGATGTAACTAACTTTATCTCTATCTCAAGCACTCTAAATTTGATGATCTTGTTGGTGTTATCCTTAGCGAGGAAATGCGACGAAAGAGCACAGGTGAGACATCAGGTAATGTGTTGACCATGGAGAATAGGGGAAGAAAAAATGATATAGAAAAGGGCTTAGGGAACCATGGGAATTATAGAAAGGGAAGATCCAAATACAGATTGGGAAATATAGAGTGTTGGATTTGTGGGAAGAAAGGACATCTGAAGAAATACTGTAGAGCTCCAAAGAAACAAAGAGATGGACAACATGAGAAAAATTAGGAAGCAACTTTAACATGTGATGTGTTACAATATGCTTTGATTCTTTCTATAGATAATATTTTTGAGTATTGGGTAGTATATTCAAGGGCTTCATTTCATTCCACACCCCATAGGAAACATTTTCTAGATTATGATCAACATGATTTTGGACAGGTTCATTTGGGTAATGATGCACCATGCAAAATTGTTGGAATGGGTAAGGTACACACAAAGAAAATGAATGGAAACCAATGGTTGTTGAAAGAGGTAAGACATGTTTCAGATCTAAGGAAAAATCTAATTTCAACAGGGCGGTTGACAAGTGAAGGATGTATATCTATATTTACATATAAGGCGTGGAAGGTCACCAAGGGATGACTGGTGATAGCAAAAGGAGAGAAGGTAGGTACATTGTATTTATGTACTTGTAATATTGACTCTTCTATCTATTTAGCTTCTACAAGAGTGGATTCAACACTGTGGAATCATAGGCCTAGACACATCAGTGAGAAGGGGATGCAGATACTTCACAAAATATTTTTTTTTCCAAATCTTAAACAAATTGATTTGGCTTTTTGTGAGCATTTTTTTTATGGAAAACAAAAGAGAGTCAGATTTCTCCGAGTTGGAAAAGGAAATAAGAGTGAAAGGTTAGAGATTGTGTATACAGATGTATGGGGACCAAATAAGGTATAATCTTGTGGTGTCTCTCACTATTATGTTACTTTTATTCATTATGCAACTAGAAAAACTTGGGTTTATTGCATTCGACAAAAATATGATGTTTTTGATACTTTTAAGAAATGGAAAGTTTTGGTTGAGAATGAGACATGAAAAAGGTTGAAGTGTCTTAGATCAGAAAATGGAGGTGAATATTCCAACAAGGGTTTTTATGATTACTTTTCATACCATGGGATTCATAGAGAAAAAATAGTTCCAGGAACACCACAAGAAAATGGTGTTTCAGAAAGGATGAACGAGACAATCATGGAGCATGAAAGGATTATGAGATTGCATGATGGGTTTACCTTACATTTTTGGGAAGATGTTGTAGATATTATCATTTACTTAATAAACAAAGTACCTTCAAGTTCTTTGGATGGTGGAATTCCAGAGGAGACATGAACAAGTAAAAAGGTAAACTATTATTTTTTGAATACTTTCGGTTGGAAAGCATTTAACCATATTGATAAAGAAAATATAACAAAGTTTGAGGGAAAATCCAAGAAGTGTACCTTTATTGGATACAATGTTAATTATTTTGGTTATCGCTTATGGGACGATGAAAATCACAAAAAAAATAGAAGTAGAGATGTCATATTCAATGAGAAGGTCATGCACAAATATCAATTGCAGGGAAACAAACAAGAAAAAGAAAAACCAGAATACACAGTGCTTGATGAGATCACTGAAAAATAAATTCCAAAGGTACCAAAAAATCAAAATGTACAACAATAGGAGCAATAGGTATCTCAAACTCTTACAAGTGTTATAATATCTACTAGGTTAAGTAGAACCCCTGAACGATACTCTCCTTCATTGTATTATTTATTGTTGATTGATTCTAGTGAACCAAAAATTTATGAAGAGGTAATGCAGGTAGAAACTAAAAAGAAGGGGGAGAAAGGCATGAAAGAGGAAATGGACTCCTTGGTAAATAACCAGACTCGGGACTTGGTTCAATTTCCTACAGGAAAATGAGCACTGCAGAATAAATGGATTTACAGGTTGAAGGAAGAATATGGAGGAATAAAATGATACAAGGCTAGACTTGTTGTAAAGGGTTTTATGCAAAAGAAAGGTATAGATTTTGATGATATATTTTCTCCTGTTGTTAATATGACTTCAATTAGGACTATTTTGAGTCTTGTGGAAGTATAATATTTGCATCTTGAATAGTT
>SNQJ01S0309065.1:0-10027 GCA_010110895.2 Picea sitchensis
CATATCCTCGGTCATGTAACCTGACTCTTCATGTTCTATATCATTTTCCTCTGTGCAACCATCTAAACCGTCGTCAAAAGATAAGATACAATTTCCTAAATCTTGATCTACAATGTAAATAGGGAAATTGTTCGGATTTTGAGGGTCGCTTACTGTATATGCTAACCTCGTTTCCCTATACAACCGAGTAAATTGCCCACCAAACACAGGAATTGTGGTGAACGTCATATCCAGTTGAGGGGAACCCCCCAACTTGGCTCCCCATGACCTAGACAACAATAAGCCATACTTGGGGGGAATATCAGCAATAACCACATCTATCAAGATACTCTTAACTGGGACCTGTACCAGGGTGACTACTAAATCCTTTATCATTCCCATACACTTAACTCTTCTTGAGTCAAAAGAGTAAAGATCTTTGTAAGGTCTGGTGATCTGGAGACCCAACTTGTCCATAATAATTTTAGGCATCACGTTATGGGAGGCTCCGGAGTCTAGTATGCAATTATGTAGCAGTTGATCGTATACATTTAAGGTGATATAAAAGGGAGAAACAGTGTCTTTAGCCCCTTCAAAATGTGGACCAAAAGTGATGTTGGGTTTATCATCTTCCAGGTTTAAAACGTCAGATTGGCTTTCTAGCTCTGAGACACCTATCACTTTGGTAATCTGCTTTCGATAAACTGGGTTTTTCGCTAATTCTACCAGAGGAATTGGTATCTTAATTTTATTTATCTCGTTTTCGAAACTGAAAACTCCGCTCACATTGTCTGTTTCTCTAGTTGGGACTTCTGAATCCTTCTTTTCCAATTTATTTGTCTGGACTGCTTTATTACTCATGATCTTGGTTGAAGGTGTAATAGCATTAGCTGTTTCTATTCCTTGTGTTTGGGTCTCAACTTTTCCCACCTCTGGTTCTTGTGAGTTTACTACTTTTACTTTGTTGTTAGGTAGAAAGGTTTCTTCCAGAGTAGGCTCATAAGTTTGACCTCTTGGGAGAATTTTCTTAGGTTGAGTTGTTGAAATGGGCTTACTCTTAGATCTCAAGTTATACTTAGGTTGAACCTCGGACATTATCATTTTGGTTTCTTCTTGAGAGCTACAAAGATCAGTATGATCTCTTTCTTCACCCTTAACCGACAATTGTTGAGTGTTTAGAGATTTTTCATAATCTTCTCTAGTCAGATACGGTTGTGTGTAGTCATCACCGAAGTTCGTGACATCATCATCTGAATCTTCGAAATCTTGGAGATCATTCGCTCCTATAAAAATTTCGTTCTTTAGGGGAGTTTGTATTTTTTTATCTTCGTTTTTTATCTGTCTTTGCTGGTTAGGGGGGTTGGGGTTCCTCTTGAAATTCTTTTTGGAGAAAGAATTGGCTTTGGCCTGTTCTAGCTCCATTCTGGATATTTTATTAGACAGTTCCTTAATTACCCTATCCATATCATCTACTTTGTCATCTTTATATCTATTAGACCCTAACGGCCCTGCTTGTTTTCTAAAGCATCTAGTTTCTCGGTTTCCCATTTCTACTTTAGCTTTAAGCTTACCAGAAGACATCATATTTGACTCAATTTCTACATCATCATCTTGCATTCGGTTTAGAGTAGCTCCCCTTCTTTCTCGCAAAAGGAGTGCAAAATCTAGTTCGAAAGCCCTCGCAAAAGTTACTTTGGATACGGGTTGGGACAGTTTAACCTCGGCTGGGATTTTGTTATACAGCTTGTTGAATCTTTGAATAAACTCCATAACTGTTTCTGAATTCTTTTTTCTTAAAGACCCAAACTCGGTTAAATAATATAGGTGGTCCTTTCTTTCGCCCCTTTGTCTAAGGAAATCATCTTCCAAGGTGTCAACAAGCTGACCCCTTTGGCCAAAGCCCACATGGCCCCATTGTCTAAGGAAAGCATCTTCATAAATTGCAATGTGCCTCACTATGAAAAACCCTAGTTCCAGAGATCCTCCAACAAACGATTTTTCAAGAAATAGAATCATAAAATATGGGTACCCCTAGTTGTAACCCAGTGCCTCAATTCCAATGCAATGGACACTTCGTCCATCCCTTGCCCCGTTAGAGTTTCATGGCGAGTTGAAACTCACTTCCTCAAATCATTCAGGGAAATGTTGACAATTTGTTATGGGGGCATAAAATCCAAACCGAGCGGCATAATTGACTTATGTGAGATCCCACATGTATGTTTTTCCAAGGCCCCCATGACCATGCTACCCTCAATATCTCGACACATTGCTCTACAAAATCGACCCCTTGTTCAGAAATTGCATTGTGCCTCATGGAGCCAAACCATATATCTGGATATCCTCCAACAAATATTTTTCTAGGAAACAGAATCATAGTGGAGGGTTACTCCTAGTTGTAATATGGTTTCAGGATTCCAATGCAACCGATAGTTCTTCCATCAAAGGCCTGATTAGATTTTTATGGCAAGTTGCAACTGGCCTCCTCAATCCATTCAGGGACATGTTGACAATTTGGTCTAAGGGCATAAAATCCAAACCAAGTGGCATAAATGAGTTTTGTAAGCTCTTGCACGTTTGTTTTTTCAAGGCCCATACGACCATGCTACCCAAAATTGCATGACACGTTGTTCTTCAAAATCGACCCCGTGTTCAAAAGTTGCATCGTGCCTCATTGAGAAAAATATTAGATCCAGAGATGCTCCAACAAACATTTTTCTAGAAAACAGAATCAAAATAGATGGGTACCCATGGTTTTAACCTAGTGTTAGGAGTCCAAGGCAACTGCCAGTTTGTCCATCAAAGGCACAATTAGATGTTTATGGCAAGTTCCAACTTGCCTCCTCAAGCCATTTAGGGACATGTTAAAAATTTGGTCGGGGAGCATAAAATACAAATTGTGTGGCATAATTGAGTTTTGTAAGCTCCTAAACATCTATTTGTCCAATACTCATGTGACTACGCTACCAAAAATCACTCGACACAATGTTATTCAAAATTGACCCCTTGTTAAGAAATTGCATTATGCCTCACTCAGCAAAACCCTAGATCCAAAGATCCTCCAACAACCGGTTTTCCATTCAATGGAATCATATCTGAGGGGTACCCCTAGCTATAAATTGATTTCAAAAGAGAAACACAACTGACGATTCATCCATCTGAGCTTCGGTTAGATTTTTATGGCTAGTTGCAACTCGCCTCCTCAAGCCATTCAGGGACATGTTGACAATTTGGTTCGGGGGAATAAAATCCAAACAAGGTGGTATAAATGATTTATGTAATATCCCATGCATATGTTTGGACAAGTCCTATGCAACCACACCGCCCATAATTACCCAACACAATGTTCCTCAAAATCGACCCCTTGTTCAAAAATTGCATTGTGCCTCACTCATCAAAACCCTAGTTCTAGAGATCCTCCAACAAATGGTTTTATGGCAAATGGAGTGATAGTGGAGGCATACCCCTATCTGTAAATAGGTGCCCTTATTCTAATGCAATCATGGTTCATCCATCTAAGGCACATTTATAGTCTTATGGAAATTTTCCACTCGCCTCCTCAAGTCATTCAGGGACATGTTGACAATTTGGTCCAGCGGCATAAAATCCAAACCAACTAGCATAACTAAGTTCCATAATAGATCACACATATTTTTTTCCAAAGCCCACATGGCCACGATGCTAGCAACCTCTCGAAACAATGTTCTTCAAAATCGACACCTTGTTCAGAAATTGCATTGTGCCTCACTAAGAAAAACCCTAGATCAAGAGATCCTCCAACAAATGTTTTTTTCTCGGAAACAAAATTATGGAAGAGGGGTACCCTTGGTTGTAATCCAATGTCAGGAGTCCAATGCAACTAATGATTCATCCATTTGAGGCCCTGTTAGAGTTTTATGGTGATTTGTAACTTCCCTCCTCAAGTCATTTAGGGACATGTTGATAATTTGGTTCGAGGGCATAAATTCCAAACAAAACATCATAACTGATTTTTGTAAGCTCCCACACAATTTTTTTCCAAGTTCCATGCAACCACGGTACCCACAATTTCCCGACACAATGCTCTTCAAAATCAACCCCTTGTTCAGAAATTGCATTGTGCCTCACTTAGAAAAACCCTAGATCTGAATATCCCCCAAAAAAAGGTTTTCCGGGCAAGGAATCATAGAAGATGGGTACCCTTGGTTGTAACCCAATCTCAGGAGTACAATGTAACTAATGATTCATACATTCGATGTTTGGTTAGATTTTTATAGCAAGTTGCAACTTGTCTCCTCAAGCCATTCAGGGACATGGTGACAATTTGGTTTGGGGGCATAAAATCCAAATTGAGCGGCATAATTGAGTTTCGTAAACTCTCACACATATGTTTGGCGAAGGCCCACATGACCATTCTACCCACAATTGACCGGCAATGTTCTTCAAAATCGACCCTTTGTTCATAAATTGCATTATGCCTCACTGAGAAAAACCCTAGATATGTATATCCTCCAAAAACTAGTTTTCCAGGAAATGGAATTATAACGGACGAGTACTCCTAGTCGTAACCCAGTTTTAGGAGTTCAATGCAACTAACGATTCATCCATCTATGGCCCATCTAGAGGTTTAAGTTGAGTTGCAACTTGCCTCCTCAATCCATTTAGGGACATGTTGATAACTTGGCCAACGAGCATAAAATCCAAATTGAGTGGAATAACTGAGTTCCATAATATCTCGCATGTCTATTTGGAAAATTCCTACACAACCATGTTACCCATAATCTCCCAACACAATGTCCTTCAAAATCGACCCCTTCTTCAGAAATTGCATTCTGCCTCACTAAGCAAAACCCTAGATCTGGAAATATTCCAACAAACAGTTTTTGGGGAAACATAAACATAGAGGAGGGGTACCCCTGGCTATAACCCGATGTCAAGAGTCCAATGCAACTGATTGTTTGTCCATCCGAGGCCCGTTTATAGTTTTATGGTGAATTTCAACTCTCCTCCTCAAGTCATTTAGGGACATGTTGACAATTTGGTTTGGGGAAATAATATCGAAACTGAGCGGCATAACTGAGTTTTTTTAAGTTTTGAATGTCTATTTGGCCAATTCCCACACGACCACACTACCCACAATCGCTAGACACAATGTTCTTCAAGAATGACCCCTTGTTTAGAAATTGCATTGTGTCTCATTAAGAAAAACCCTAGATCCAGAGATTCGCTAACAAACAATTTTTCAAGAAACAAAATGATAGTGGAGGGGTACCCCTAGATGTAACATAGTGTCAGGAGTACAAGGAAACTGATGGTTCATCCATCCAAGGCCCGGTTAGAGTTTTAAGGTGATTTGCAACTCATGTCCTCAAGCCATTTAGGGACATGTTGAAAAACTTTTCCCGAGGCATAAAATCCAAATTGAGAGGAATAACAGAATTTTGTAAGCTCTTGCATGTTTATTTGGCCAAGTCCCATGCTACCCACAATTTCCTGACAAAGTGTTCTTCAAAATGGACCCCTTGTTTAGAAATTGCATTGTGCCCCACTAAGAAAAACCCTAGTTTCGGAGATCCTTCAACAAACAATTTTCCAGGAAATGAAATTACAATGGAGGGGTGCCCCTAGTTGTAACTTGGTGCCCCAAGTCAAATGCAACCAATGGTTCATCCATCTAATGCCCTATTATATTTTTATGGCGAGTTGCAACTCACCTCCTCAAGTCATTCAGGGATATGTTGACAATTTGGCATGGGGGCATAAAATCCAAACTAAGTGACATAATTGAGTTCTATAAGCTCCCGCATGTTTATTTGGCCAAGGCCCAAGCCACCAAGCTACCCACAATTTCCCAACACAAATTTCTTCAAAATCGACCCCTTGTTCAGAAATTGCATTGTGCGTCACTAAGAAAAACCCTAGTTCTGGAGATCCTCCAACAAACAATTTCTTGGGAAACTGAATGATAGTGGAGGGGTTCCCCTAGATGTAACTCGGTGCTCTGATTCCAATGCAACCAATGGTTCATCTATTCGAGACTCGGTTGGAGTTTTATGGCGAGTTGCAACTCACCTCCTCAAGTCATTCAGGGACATTTTGACAATTTGGTCTAAGGGAATAAAATCCAAAACAAGTAGCATAACTAAGTTTCCTAAGGTCATGCACGTCTATTTTTCCAAGTCCCATGCAACCACACCACCCACAATCACCTGACACAATTTTCTTCAAAATCGACCCCTTGTTTAGAAATTGCATTGTGCCTCACTAAGAAAAACCCTAGTTCTGGACATCCTCCAACAAATAGTTGTCCGGGTAGAGGAATGACAACGGAGGGGTACCCCTAGTTGTAAGTTAGTCCCCTGAGTCCAATGCAATCAAGGGTTTATCCATATGAGGTTTGGTTAGAGTTTTATGGAAAGTTGTGACTCGCCTCCTCAATCCATTCAAGGACATGTTAACAATTTGTTTTGGGGGAATAAAATCTAAACTGAGTAGCATAATTGAGTTTCATAAGCTCTTGCATGTTTGTTTGGAAAAGGCCCACACAACAAAACTACCCAAAATATCTCAACATAATGTTCTTCAAAATCGACCCCTTGTTCATAAATCACATTATGCCTCACCGAGCAAAACACTATAGTTGGAAAATGTTCAACAACACAGGTATTCCAACAGAGGTCGAACACCTTAAGTAACCAATCACACAAATAGATAAAAGATCAACACACCGATGTTTTGATGTGGTGAAACCCCTATGGGGAAACATCCATGGCCCCAGCCAACGTGACCACTTGGAGAAGATTATTAATGCAAAAGAAAAAGATTACAGAGAGATTTTACAAGAGAGTTTCTCACAATCGATCATCGGCGAATGACCCTCCATGCTCTTTAAATAGAGATCATGGACTAATTGGGTGTTAATCCATGGATCAATGGTCATTAATATCGAGGATAATATGAACCATTGGATCACTCTATGCCGGGAACATATCGTGATCGTCAGATTTCCTAACTACAAATGCATACTAATGCATATTAAAGAAACACACTTTTATCTAACGACACATTAGACCAAGTAGATCTTAACTAACTCCTAATTTTCTAAATATCCTAACATCCCCCCTTAGGAAAAAATTGGGATAGGATTGAAGGATTTACAATAGTGGCACAATAGGAGAAGGAAGGAGGCATTAGAGCCTATCCCCCCTTAATGACAACTTCTTGAAATCCTAACATAGATCGAAGTTTGGAAAACTTTGCTTCTGTAAGAGACTTTGTGAAAATGTCTGCAACTTGATCATATATAGGGAAAAAGAGCACTTCAATAACTTCATCATGAATGAGATTTCTTATGAAGTGCATGTGTAGATCGATGTGCTTTTTGCGTTGATGTTGAACTGCGTCTTTGGCGATCTTGATGGAACTTTGATTTCTGCACCAAAGGCTGGTCGGATGTTGCTTCTAGAATCCACACTCTGAAAGGATCTATCGAAGCCACAAGGCTTCTTGACTTGCATTTACCGTTGCTCAGTACTCTACTTTTGCTGAAGAAATTGCAATAGCATGTTGTTTCTTACAAGCCCAAGTGATAGGTCATGAACCTAGGCTGAAAACATAACCTGCAGTAGACTTTCGATCATCAGGGTCATCGGCCCAATCTGAATCAATGAAACCAACCAATAAAGGAGTCCCCCATGAATTGTAATGTATCTCGAATTGAAATATACCACGGACATAGCTAAGTATCCTTTTAGCTACTTTCTAATGGCATTGATGGGGTGTCTGCATATACCAGGCAACAAGACCAACAGCAAAGGAAAGATCAGGATGGGTATGAGTGAAGTATAAAAGGCTACCAACTAACTGACGGTACAGGGTGGCATCAACTTCAGGAGAAGTACAGGTGGAAGTAAGATTGACTCCAGACTGGAAGGGACAAGGGGTTGGCTTACAATCATCCATGTGAAAGAAACAAAGAAGGAAACAAGCATACTTTGACTAGGAAAGAAAAAATTCGTCATTGGTTTGCAAAACTTTGAGGCGAAGGAAATAGTGAAAAAAACCTAAGTCTGTCATTTCAAATTTCTTCTTAAGGTTGGATTTCACATGGTTTAAAATTTTTGAGTCACTACCAGTAAGGATAAGGTCATCAACATAAAGGACATGGATTATGAGATGGCTTCCTACTTTCTTGGTATAGACATTAGGATCATAATGGCATCTAGAGAATCTAGTGTCAATAATAAAGTTGTCCATTTTGGCATACCAAGCTCAGGGAGCTTACTTAAGACCATACAGAGATTTCTTAAGGTGAAAAACAAGGCTAGATTCATTATGGGCATAGCCATGAGGTTGTTCCATGTATATTTCTTCTTGCAAATATTTGCATAAGAAGGCGGATTTAACATCCATCTGATGGACCTCCTGTTTATGTGAGGCAGCAAGGGCAAGAACAAGGTGGATGGAATTCATTTTGGCTACAGGGGAAAAGGTTTCATTATATTCAATTCCTTCAACTTGGAAAAATCCTTTGGCAACTAACCGAGCCTTATGTCTTTCAATACTTCCAATTGATGCATACTTAGTTCTGTAGACCCATTTACATCTAACAAGTTTTCTTCCTTTTGGAAGAGGTACAAGATCCCAAGTATCGTTTTCCATTAAAGAACAATACTCTTCATTCATTGTTGTATCCCAATCTGGATAACCTGAAGCTTCTACAAATGTATTTAGATCATGAGTCTATGAAACTTGAGCCAAAAGACAAGAGGCTCACTGGAACTATGAGTGTGTCTGGCGGTGATATGAAGGATCACCGACAAGATCACCAGTTGTTTCTCGTGTTGAACAGACCCATCTAGGAAGTGATGGAGTTGTTGCTAGTTCAGGTTCAAAGGACTCAATTGGAGGAAGGTGAGCAGGGGGAGGTGGTTTTTCATCCTCACTATCATCATCTGAAGAAGAAACCAGAATAGGAACAGAAGAAGGCACAAACGTCGAAGATTGCTCGTAGGCCGAAGAAGGCACATTCATCGAATTAGGCTCGCAGACCAAGAGATTTTCATCAAATTTAACATTCCTTCTAATAATAATTTCATTACAATTGGTTGAATAAGTTTATAACCTTTGACATCTTCAGAATAACCAACAAATATACACTTCTCACTTTTAGGCTACAATGCTTTCCTTTTCTCATCAGGAATGTGAGCCCATGCTATACTACCAAATACACGGAAGTGACTTACATCTGATTTAATTTTAGTCCAAGATTCTTCTGGTGTTATATTTTTAAGAGCCTTTGTGGGAGTGTGATTTACTATGTAATTTGAACAGTTGATTTCTTCTTCCCAATAATTTAGACTTAATCCCTTAGATTGGATCATACAATTATCCATTTCTTTTAATGTTCAGTTATTTCTCTCAGCAACACCATTTTGTTGTGGTGTATATGGAACAATGTGTTGCATTTGGATGCCTTGTGTAGTGCAGTAACTTGTAAAATTTGTTGATTAAGGTTGGTTGTCATTGATGTCAACCCTTGAAGAAAGCCCCATATCACAAAGGTTTGGGTAATGGACCCAATATTGTTTGATGTAAATATGACTTATTATTGTTTTGTCATGGTTTATAAGAAGTAAATATGTATGAACTCCAAAGTGGTCCCCTTATGGTGAAAGCCCTCACGGGAAGATGTTTTGTGGAGTAAGAGAACCCATGCTTAATTGTGGAATAATGAGATGAAGGAAAGTGAATTTTTCAAGTAAAATATCCTAGATGGATAGTTCTTGTCATTTCATTTCCGGTGGTATGTGGAACGTCGCATAATTCCTCACGGATAGAGAGTTATGGCCATGAGAAGTTGGAGACCCCAGGTTTGGGTAATGGACCCAAGTTTGTTTGATGGGTAACGGTATGAGTTATGATATATTTTCAGATAATACTATTCTATATGGATAGTACATGTCATTCCATTTCTCGTGGTATGTAGAATGTCACATAACTCCTCACAGTTTGAGAGTTATGGCCTTACGAAGTTGGAGGACCCTCATATGTCATCTAGAAGCCCCAAAAG
>SNQJ01S0309067.1:0-10027 GCA_010110895.2 Picea sitchensis
GAATGTCATGCATCTCTCTTTCCATGGCTGGATTTGGCACCTGCCTACCCCTTCCTCTTGGCATTTTCCTCTCCTCTAGCGGATCGGGTGTTTGTCTGTCTCTTCTTCTCGGCGGCATGGTTGAGATTTCTTTCTCGCTTCCCCTGTCTGAAGTATACAAATAGAGTCAGGCTATGATACCAAACTGACACAGACCTATCAACCCTCAGGCCGAGATCCACTCATAGGATCGTTCTTTATCTCCCTTCGAGCTGGATCAACTCTTTCGATTCCCTGCTAGAATCATGATTTCTCGATCCACAGGTCCTTTCGGAATCTCCCCTATGCAAACAACACTAGGCGTGAGCTCCGCCTTTTCCAAGTGACCATAGCGCTATGACCAAGGGCCTCACCCAAGGTCTCTTGTCAAAATCTCGCGATCTCGCGAGTTCGCGAGTCGTGACTCCCGACTCTTCCTCTCCAATATCGCGATACCCGAGATCATGAAATGGGTATAGCTCTTCCTCTGTCAGCTCTTTCCTTGCACGACCACTGGCTAGGCTTAATGCTAGATCCTCTCACTACTCGTCACTTCGTGATTTCAAAGGCTGAACTCTTGTGCTCTTATCTTGCGAATCCCCGAGACACGAGAAGTCAGCGGAGTGTTGACTCCTTCCAATATGTGATGTGTGTCCGCCGGTCTATTTCCCGGGCCCACCGTGCGGTTCTGCCATGTGTCTCTTATGCCCAACTCCGACACTTCGTGACTTCTCTTCCCGAAGCGCTACCTCCTTTGTATCCCGACACCCGAAGTGCCGAGATCCCGAAATCCTCGCTACCCCTTATCGCAACTCGCGACTTTGGGACTTTTGAAACCTCATGAATCTTGGTGTAAAGGTTTTAAAATGTAACTCCCCTACTCCTCTGCACGATCTGACGGCTCTCGGGACTTCGCAAATTCTCCACAGATAATTTCGACCGTCGAATTCCTCCTTGACGATTCCTGCAAAAAGAACAAAGTGTTCTTTCACAAAACTTGTCCACCAGCAAACCAACGTTGTTGTGACTTATTTCAATACTTCAAGGCACTAGCTCTCTTGAGATTTTCTTCGACAGCTTCGAAGATCCTATCCCTCCTGAGCTTGATCGAAAAAAAAATCCTCAAGTCCTTTGGGGAAAATTCCTGTGCGCACTCCTTGCGGCAATTCTTCAAATAATTCCAAGTATTTGAACCTCTTCGACTCTGCGCACTCCCTGCGACAACATTCTTTCAACAGTTTCACTCAGGTTGCAACCTTTGAGAATCTACTCGGCCTGCGCACACCTTGCACGGCTCTTGTGCTTGACTTGCACTTCTGCGAGAATGAGAACAGTGTTATCCCTCCTGAGCTTGCAGAGACGAACTCTGACTTCTGTCAACGCACACCTTGCAGACAATTTCACTACACTCCTTGCAGGAAAACTCTTGCTCAGACAAAGAAACAATTGAAACTCATTCCTTACTCTCCCTCTCTTCAGATTTCAGACATTCAACATGAAATCATACATTCATGCATCAAAGCAAATGCATAACAAAGAGTAAAACAATCATGAGCATAACATTCAATCTTGCATATACAGAAAGTATTTGAACACCATGAGTCTGAATCAAACTTCATATATTAATCTCAGAACTTCTATACATGGGGTTCTTCTACACAACTCTCTGATTCTCCTTCTCTATGCTCTCTTGATTATGCTGCTAATGTTACAAATGATACAAGTGAGCGTGTCTATATCCATTTTCCCTATGGCTCCTAAAACTGTCTAATCTAAGAATTCAAAGCTACCTACTTACATTTACTAGCATAAATGCCTCTTAGTCCTTCAGACGAGAGCGGGACGCTCAAGGTCTGATTACAATCTATAAGTATGTCCTGTCTTAATTGTTTCATTTATGTTTGATGTATCGAACTTCAAAACATTTCAAACAATTTATCATGTGCCAAAATGCGTTGGCGCTTGCCCCACGCTCGCTTGATGCTGGCGATGCTCTTGCATCAACAATCCCCCTAGCTATTACTTCTTACGTCCTTTTTGGACTTTATATCTCCTTTTTCAACTTCTGATAAGTGCTTGATCTCTTATATCTTGTATTAGGCTCCTTAGGCATGGATTTTCTGCTATTTTCTTCAATCTTCCTCAAAATAACTTGGAAAATTTTACTTCAGAGGCTTCTAAATCTTTCTCTTTGTGTCTAGCTCATCCAATATCATCCTTGCAACCTTGGAAAACCTTCATATCAATGACATAAACAAATATGGTACTAACATCAACTCTAGTGGGGACAACACACCCATGTGGTCTTTTGAGAACTGTAGACCAAGTGGCTCCTTCTATTGGGTTATGGAGTGTTCCTCAAAATAGTACATCTCCCTCATACCTAGAAACTGAATTGACATGTGACACAAAAATTCTCAACAACTTACAATGTTATAACTCTACCGACTTGCTCATGTAACAAATGGTGAATGAATTTAAATTAAAAAATTCATGGAAATAAATGAAAATGAATTATTTATGTATAGGGTAATAATTTTTATAGTGATCGGTACTGGAAGAAGTGATTGAGGAACCTCCCATTTACAGGATCCCCAAACAACTCTCCATGTATCTAGGCTAGCTCATATGTGTTGTTATCTTGAATTGCCACAACTTGGAAGGGTCCAAGACAAATATTGTCAAATTTTCCATTCTTTCCTTTAGCTTCCCTTCGGGTATCCCACTTTAGGACTAGATCTCCTATCATGAAATTTATTTCATTGGTATTTTTGTCAGATATTACTTTCATTCTTACTTGATGAACGTGAGACTTTATCTGCACATGTTCTCTTACTCGTTGGACTTCAATAAATTGGTTGATTCTCCTCCTTATACCATCTGATTATTCCTCTTCATCTTGTAGTAGTTTCATCACAAGGAGGCTGAGTTGAATGGGGAATATTTCTTCCATTCCATATACCAGCTGAAAAGGAGAAGTTCCATTGGACCTTTTAATGTTGACTCTGTCTTTCTAGATGGCATACTTCAAGTGCTAATGCCATGTTTTTATTTTATTTTGGGACATCATATTCTTGATAATATTGATGAGGTTCTTATTGGAGGATTTAGCCAAACCCTTACCCTATGGATAGTAAGTAGTGGAGTGTCCAAGATCTATGTTATATTTTTAGAATAATTGAACTAATTAGTAGACTTAAAATCCTGAGAATTATCAATGATCATATTCCTTGGGCACCCAAATCTAGTCAAGACATTCTCCTCAAGGAACTTTATAATGTCTTTGTTAGTTTATGCCCTTATAGGGATGACCTCTACCCATTTGGTGAATTAATCTTTGGATATCAAAATCCTTTTATGTTTTCCACTTGAATTTGGATTAATTTCACCAATAAAAACTAACCCCCACTGCTGAAATTTTTTCTCAACTTAGATAGGTCTCAGTGGAAGGGGAAACAATGATTTCATTCTTGCAAACATTTGGCATTCTACACATGCTCGAAAATTGAAATTGGCATTTAAAAAAAATGAGGGCCAATAATAACCAGATTTGAGGATATTGTATGTAGTGGCTCTTCAAGAATGGGGATCCACACATACTCCCATGATGTGAAACTTAGTGATAATTCCTTCAGTTTCTTTTTTAGTGAGGCAATTTAGGAAGATTCCTCCTGGATCCTTCCAATTTTTTTTTTCTCCCAAAGTGAAATAATTTATAGCCCTAAGTTTAATAGACCTAGGCTTGGATATGTACCATGTTGGTGAGAAGATTAAGCTTTGTAGGTAAAAGATGATATCCTTATACCAATTAGACTGAGAAAATTTAGATCTCATATCCAAGGATGGTTCTTCTGTTTCATCTCCTACAAACTGTGTTGCTATGATGTTTGTTGACAGTGCATCCATTCCCAAAGTCTTGCAATTAGACTCAACTATAAGTTTGGCTAATCCTTGTCCTTTTACTAATTTTGTGGACTTGATCTCCGCATATTATTCTTGAATTTTGGAAATCCATTTACCCCTTCTTCCATCATTATTAGGCTATGCGAGGATGTTTTTTATAACATTGGTTGGAACATAGGACAATATCTTAGAGTGAAATATGTAATCTCTAAATGATTTCAATGCTTTGACAAGAGAATTATCTTGTTTCGTCGTACTACTATATTTTAGTTCAGCGTCTCTCAAGAAATTTCCAAAAAAGGCTATGGGATGCTCCTAACTTTCTTCATTTTTATGCAAAAATACAACAACTATGGTATGTTCTGAGGAAAATGTGAAAATGATGAACTCCTTATCATAATTTTGGCTTATCAGAATTGGAGACTCCCCTAATGCCTCTTTTATTTGTTGAAAAGAATATTTAGCTTCAATATTCCACTTGACTTCATGATCTTTCTTTAACATGTCAGTGATATGCTTCACCATTTCAACAAAATTTGGGACAAACCTTCTCAAAAAATTTATCCTACCCTAGAAAGTTTGCACTTCTTTCTCGTTTATAGGCAAGGAAATTTGTTTGATTTCCTCCACCCTTTCTGAATCTATCTTCACTCCTTCCTTGAATACTATATGACCCATAAGTTTTCCTTCTTTCATAGTGAAATAAGAATTTTTGGGATTCATAGATAAGATGAATTTACTGCATTTCACAAAAGTATTCCTTAAATTCTTAATGTGATCTTCATCAGTATTTCATAATACAGTCGTGTCATCGATGTATTTAACAATGAATCTTCCCTTTCTCGCACAAATGTTATGTCCATAGCTATTTGAAAAGTTTCTCCTTCATTTATCCGACCAAAAGGAATTTTATTATACATGAATGTCCCCCAAGGTATTGTGAAGGTTCTTTTCTCTCTATCATGTAGGTGCATTTCCAATTGATTGTATCATGAGAAACCATGCATCATGGAGATTTTTTTTTCTCCCACTACTTTCTTGAATATGTGATCCATCTTGGGCAGGTGATATTCATCCTTCAATGACCATTTACTCAAGTTACTAAAATATACAGAGAGCCTTATTTCTCCACTCTTTTTTCTCACTGGAGCCATATTTTCTACCCATTAAGAGTACCTAGGGGGAATTATAATATGGGCATCTAGTAATTTTCTCACCTCTTTCTCAATAGTAGGAAATAGAAGAGGGTTAAATTTACTTAGCTTTTTCCTAAAAGGTTTAGTACCATGATTGAGGGGTATTCAATGTTGTATGATGTTGGTATCATAAGTATTCAGGTCCTCATACTTCTAGGAAAACAAATCCATGTATTATTTGAATAGATGCAAGTATTTTGTCTTATGATCATCAGGGACGTCCTTTGATAGATTAATATATTTAGGATCCTCTTCAGTCCCTATATTACAGTCCTTAGTGTTTTCATCCTTGGGAAGGACAATTGGCTTAACAAGTACATCATTTCTATAAAATAATTATTCTAAAGGTACCAGCCCTTTGGGAATAAAACTATTTTTGAGTTGTAGGAATTTATGCTCAACCATGTAATTACTGAATTCATGGATTTCTTCATTTTCTTCCCCAATCACTTGTTTGGTCTCTTCTTCATCTTCTGAATGAATGTGAGTATTTTCAAACTCATCTATCACCTTCATGAACTTTTTGACTTGTTGGTCATCTTCAAAAACTTTCCAATATTTGATATTATCATGGATGGATGGTATATATCTCATATTGATTTCATACTTAACTTGGGGAGAAAATGATGGTTTGAAAGTACTGGCTACTATTTCTAAGTAATCAAGTTGCTAATTAAATTCTCTTAAGAGAATATAAATATTGAAATCTTCATAAAAATTATCAATCATATCCTATACCTATTTTATGTATGACCTCATTCTTGGATGTCTTATTTGGTAGAAACCTTTATTTGTTGCATAAACAACTCTGAATCTCAAAACACCACCAACTTAGTGATTCACATCTTTCTTACTTCTTCCAAGCCTAATTCATATTCAACTATGTTATTGGTGGCCTCAAACTCTAGCTTGTAGGAAAAATAAACTAACCCTGACCCCTTCTTTTGAATATGCCCCATCAAAAAACATTTTCCATATGAAATCTACCTTTGTAATAGATTTTACAAGAGGATATAAAGGTACACATGATTCATTATATTCTTTATTTATTGAAAGGATGTAATAGCCAAGATACTCATTAGCATCATAAATGGGATGGTTTCTAGGGTTGTTATGGTCACTAACCACCTATGCAAATTTTGTCTCTCTGTACAACCTTCTAATTTTACCTCCAAACACTATTATAATGGAATAAGTGATATCCATATCCATAGTACTCTCAAATTACCTTCCCATGTTCTGGAAAACAACATACCATAATTAACATGCACATTAGCCACCACTAAATCCATCGTAATGCTCTTAATAGGGAGTTGAGAAAGAGTGACCACCATGTATTTGATTAGTCCATCACACTTAACTTTCCTAGAGTTAAAGGAATATAGGTCATAGTATGGCCTAGTTATCTCCAACCCAAACTTTTCCATGACTACTTTCGGCATAATATTATGTGATGCTCTAGAATCAAGCATGAAATTGTGCAACATTTTGTCATGAATGTTTAAGGTCAGATAGAAAGGTGCAATAGATTCTTCGACCTTCTCCTCTATGTGAGCTCCAAAAATGATGGAAGGACACTCATCTTGCACATTCAAAGTATTAGGAGAGTTTGTTAGCCCCTTCCCCTACATAAATTTCTCAACTTGTTTATGGTATGAGGGGTTCTTGGCCAACTCCACCAAAGGTATAGGAATCTTGATTTTAGACAATTCAAGTTCAATGTTGAAAGGTGAAATCGATTCATAAAATTATTTAGTTTATTTTTCTCTTTTCAAAGGTTCCAAAGCCTAATTTACCTTATAAATTTCTAGAACTTCTTTATCTTTATCTTTGGGCTAACCTGGACTAGGCTTCTTAAGCTAAGGTTGAATACCAATATTTTTTTTCTTTTGTCTAGAAATAATATGATACTTCTTATGCATATTAAGATGCAATGCATCAACAAATATTATGTACTGAACTGAGGATAAAGCTTCTTGTTTTGGTTGATTTTTGGGAATTTGTTTCCTAGGATTTAGAGAATCTTCATAGTCATTTTGAGTTAGATGTATGGAGTTATTCCCATCCTAGAGTAGGTGAATATCATCTATGTATTCAACATATTCCTCATCCATGAATTATTCAACAAGGTTGTTATCATTGTTGGTCTTTACAAGGGGTTGGATGGACTATTCTTCATTTCTTCTTTCCCTTCTCATGAGTTGTGGATTAAGAGGTCTTCTGAAATGATTAGGGTTTCTCATGCCTCCTTCTTGAGGGGCTTTGTTTTCATTGTTATTTTTTATATCAAATATTGACATCTTGTTTGTTAATTTCTTGATCATTATGGACATTTTATCCATCCTTACTTCTTGAGAATATTTATTTGGATTAGAGGTACCACAATCTTCTTTGGCCTTTTTCCTTTCTACTTGATCATGTCTTTGTTTCATCTTTCCAGATGCAATCATGTTTCCTTCAATGTCTACTACATCATCCTGCATCACAAGTAGAGTTGGGGATCTTGTCTCCCTCAACACCATGGAAAAATAATCGTTGAATGCCCCATCATATGTAACTTTAGCTATTGGTTGTGAAGATTTTGTATCTCTAGGGATTTTGTTATAGATCTTGTTGAAACTTTTTCTTTTCTTCTCATGAGTTGTGGATTAAGAGGTCTTATGAACTGATTAGGATTAAGATTCCTCATGCCTCCTTCTTCGGGAGATTTGTTTGTATTGTTATGTTCTATATCAAACATTGACATCCTAATTTTTTTGTTAAGTTCTTTTGATAATTGACATTTCATCCATCCTTACTTTGAGAATATTTTATTTGGATTAGGAGGTACCATAGTCTCTTTACCTTTTCCTTTCTACTTGATCATGTCTTTGTTTCATCTTTCCAGATGCAATCATGTTTCCTTCAATGTCTACTTCAAGCATCATCCCAAAATACAAGTAGAGTTGTGGGATCTTTGTCTCCCTTTCAACACCATGGAAAATAATCGCTTGAACGCCCCATCATATGTAACTTTAGGCCATTGGTTGTGAAGATTTGAATCTAGGGATTTTGTTATAGATCTTGTTGAAAATTCTATTGAAGTCATCAACAATTTCATTATATATTTTATTGAGTGAGCCAAATTTAGTTAGGTAGTATAAATTGTCTCTTTTTTTACCCCATTGTCTCATAAAAGCACATTCTAGAGCCTGCCAACTATCAAATGAAGAAAAAAGGTACATTAAGGCTGGTTGTCATTGATGTCAACCCTTTGAAGAAATAATTGTATAATAAAGGTTTGGGTAATGACCCATTAGTGTTTGGATGTACCGATGACCTACTGTTTCTTTTGTCATGGTTGATAAGAAGCAACATGGATGAACCTCCAAAGTGGTCCCCTTTATGGTGTAAGCTCCCTTACTGGAAGACGCTTTGTGGAGTAAGAGAACTCCATGCTTAATTGTGGAATAAATGGAGATGAAGAAAAGTGAATTTGTCGGAAAAATCCTAGATGGATAGTTCTTTAATATTCCATTTTTGGTGGTATGAATAATGTCACATAACTCCTCATGCTTTGAGAGTTATGGCTTTACGAAATTGGAGACCCCTTAAGGTTTCATCTAGAAGCCCTAAAAGGTCATGCCAATCAAAGTGGTTTAAGAGATTTTAAAAAGTAAAATAATAAAGTGAATTGATGAGTGTATTATAATCTGGAAGTAATACAAAATACTATTAATATTTCAATAATAATTTTAATGGAGAAATTAGAAGTGGACCCAACCCTAAAATAAGGGAAAGTGGGGCCAAGTGACCTAGAAGATGTTTTTAAGGAAGCTCCTTGGAGAGTATATATAAGAGTAAGTGGGCAATTCTCTATCGAACTAGTATAAATAAGAGGCAAGGCTCTCTCATTTGAATCAAACTTGATGATATTGAATATATATAGGTGTATGAGGTATACAAATGATATCTAAGCCGAAATTCTGAGGAAAGTGAAGAAAAGAAGGCTGAAATGCAAGGAAGGACAAATTCTTTTGATGGTGCTTTCTAAGGTATGTTATTTTCAGGTCATCTCACCATTTTCGCTATAAATTTTTTTATATAATGATTAAGATACTGAAATTGATATTAAAGTGAGAAAACATATCCAAGTATCTGTGGTTAAAAATTCATCTTGTGGGTCGTTGTATTTTGGGAGTTACACTCTGTGGAAAATAGGGTTTGTGGCCAATCCTGAAACTAGTCAAAATCAGGTGTTTCGGGTAAAAACGTCATAAATTCTTCATAACATATCCATATTTAGTGAGACAAAATGTGATGGTTAGGGTACAGTCTGTAGTATGTTTTGTAACCATTTCAGATCATTTTATCAAATATTTTGTGCGGGGAACGCTCTACAAGGTCGCTCTCTAGAATAATCCAGAATTCAACAAGGTATGCCATTTTTGATATAACTCATTTTTTGAGAGGTTCCAAGTAGTTCCACTTGGATGAATTGCATAAAAAACACTGAAGAATATTGTGTATCAGTTTCAGATATTTATACATTACAGGTTCAAAGTTATGATTACTTTAAGTTAGGGTTGTTGACTAATCCAAAACGAGGCATGTGAGACTAAAGAAAAGTTTGATGAAAATGCTAGTCTCTTGTTTTAAAAGTTAAGGAAGGTTTGTAGGAATGTGATCATATAAAACAGGTCTATTACATATCTACAAATCAGATTTGGATGATGAAATTGATGAGGGTTTTTGGTTGTGGCACATGTTGAGTACATGGTTGAGACAAGTAGTTGATGAGTTGACACATACATGAAGTGTATGGTTGATGATGTTGGTACATATTGATGATTCATAGTTTATGAGTAGTTGAAACATGATTGGAACATACTTGGTACATGGTTGGATGCACTTGTTTATGGTACAGGTTG
>SNQJ01S0309071.1:0-10027 GCA_010110895.2 Picea sitchensis
TAATTAATTAATTAATTAATATTATTAATAAATAATCATTGTTTAACTAAAACATATTAGGACAGTTAATTATTTAATTAATTATACTTGATAAACCTTAAGTAATCATTTAACTAGGGTTGTTACACACACTATCTCGATGCCCTCCTGGCAGAGTATTCTAGATTTTTCAGTAACTCTGGATTGTGCTTCTTCCCACACAGTCTATACTTCCAAGGAACTTAATTGCCTTGAAATTTCTCCCTGAGTCTGTGAATTAATCTGGCATTTCCTCCTGGCATCTTCTCTTCTGACACCTTTGAGTTCAGATACGCACTCCTTGTGTCGGCTCACAGAGTTTCCCTACTCTTCCGTGCACTCCTTGCACTTAGCTTAGAGAACCAGACTTAACTCAACACACTCTCGGATAGAAAAAAGAATCCCTATCCCTACAGACAATTCCTAACATTCATCTACAATTCACAAACATGTAAATGACATTCATAACACAACACCCATTACACAGAAATGTAAAACAAGAAAAACTGTCATTTTCTATTAATGGTGGAATGTCAAATTACAATGGTAGAGTCTGAGTTGCAACTGAGTCTTGGCTCTCTGCATTTCTCTCCCTATATCTTATGCATTTTTCCTACGACCCAACTCGTATAACCTCTACTTTGCTTACAATACAAATATTTATACAAGAGGGGCTCTATGACATTCCCTCTCAAGATTAAATTAGTGGTGTCAAAGCACCATCCAAAAAACCTATCTAATGGACAGATTACAATGAAGGAAATTTGCTCCAAATCGGATGCAGATCTCTTCTGTTGTCAGCCTATTAATGGCAACCTTATCTCCATCTTGTGTGAAAGCACAACTTGGATTTTCCATCTCTTCTTCAATTAATGTCTAGATCATGCCTTGGATTCTTGAGGCAAAAATGAGAGGGCAGTGCCTCTCCTTCCTTGAATGCGCACCACGCCTATTAATTAGTTGGCGTGTGTTGAGGTGGACCGATGCTTCTGCATCACGAGACATAGTGAGTAGAGGAGATAGAGAGGAAGAGAATCGTAAGAAATGTATGAGTCATTAAGATAGTGAGCTAGGTAAGGAGTGAGTGAATCGATCCCGAGGGTTAGATCCCAGGTTGAGGAGCCTGGTGTGATCTAGTCAGCCTCACAGGGATCAAGGAGCCTATGGGAGAGAGGAGGAACTAAGACTGTAACCACGCGCAGCGTGATATCTTTCTAAAACTATAATAAAATGTTGAGAGCCATATCTTTGTGGACATATCCCAGGGGGGATGTATCACAATAATACTTTGTTATGTGAATGAATGAATGCATCTTTATGTCTAATTAATTGAGGAATGTTAGATAAATGAAGCACTAAGTAGATCTAGTATTCCATATGCATCCATCAATTGAATGTATTAACTAGATGTTATATGAACTAAATAAAGTTTACGACGCACAACCATAGATCTTGCTCTATCTCAGGCTGCAAACACCTAAGTATTGCAGCCACCCATAGAGCTATCTCAGGTGAGACTATGCAGTACACTCTGTGTACTGCGTTGCCTTTTGGTTTACCAGAGGGGCCGATAGTTGTAAGGGATTTTGTTGGGAAGCTTCTTAGTTCTGAACCAGGGTCAATTTTGATGATCAATTAGAATATCCCACAAGGAATCCTCAAGACTAAGAGAACCGATTAGATAATGAAAGACCTACGATAACCAACAAAATCCCATTCTCGTGCTCAATATCATCTATTTCACCACTGGTTGAAAAAATCTTTGACTTCAATCTTGTAATCTTGATAAGGATATATTGGCCTAGATAAGAAACAACAAACCATATCATAATCATTTCAAACATATCCCATATGCCTGATTTCATCCTGGGACTAGGTACATGCACAAATAATGGAGGCGCTACTGAAATTCTAGAAAATATGCAGCTACAGGGATTCCAAAAAATATGTAGCTACAAGAATTTTGGTAGCGTATAACATTATGGTGACAAATGGACCGCTACCAAAATTGTGCATTGTTACAAAAGTCTATTTACCCCACATATTATAACATAAATACAAATTATGATCTAAATAATCATTAAATCATTGGGAAATATATTAAAAGACATTAATTGGTTACCTAGTAGTGTTTCTTTAGAAAATGCATCGTGAAGAGGGAATAGATATAGTGATGAAAGATGTAAAATGATAGTAGTGGGGAATTAATATAGGTAAATGATATTTTGGATTTGAAAAAATGTAATAAAATCTAGGCTCAACATCCCCCCATGCTTGAGCATTTGCATGTCCTCATGCACTGAATTCTTAACAAAAAGGATTCCTTCAAAATTTTAACAAAATTGTGCCCCACCTCCCTGTTATTCATTCTTTGCTTCTCTTATCATAACAACAAGGTTCAAAGTAGAGACTATATGAGATTTTTGGTCATTATTCTGATGTTGATTAAGCTTATCTTCCAACCTTCTCTTTTACCATTTTAATGATATCACCTCTTCTTGCCACTTATTGGATTTCTTCAACAAGATTTGATATTTGGAGGCCAGGTGATTGTTATTCCTACTCAACCGAGCACTTCTCACCTTTGAGATCTCATTTTCCCTCTTGATATGTCTATTCAATAGCTCATATTATTTCATTTTCCCCTTCAGTTTCTTACTCTTATTACTTTTCCCATTTAATTTGATGAATCGAGGGAGTGTACAGGATTGGAATAGGTTACCTCTTTGATATTGTCACATTCCTCGGCCTAGTTGGATATAAGGAGAGGGTGTTATGAAATAGTTTCTTATGGTGCCTAATAGGGGCTCAACTTCCTAGATTCACTTTCTTATGATAAAAAATTCTTACTCTCTTCGAGGATTGGTGAAGAAAGAGTCTCTCTTGCAGAGGAACAAGTACAAGGTTTCTTTGGTACACTCCCAATGATAACCACCTTATCATCCTCTTGATCTTGTCTCTACTCAGGTTATTGAATCGTGTGTCTAGCTCTACTCCTGGTAGTCATAGGTGTATCCTTTTGCACTACAAGGGTTATCACCAGTTATTCCCACACCTAGCCCAAAAGGATAAGCCTTATCGATTTACACTCTCACACCATTATTCCCTCACGTAACATAGGAAAACCCCTTTTTCCTAAGTTATTTCCCACTTTCCCACCATTATACCCTTGCATAACTTACGAAAACCCTTTTTTCCTAAGTTGTTTTACTTAACTAACCCATAATCCACTTTTATGCATTCCCCAATATTTATTTTATTTAAATTAAATGGAAAATTCAAATTAGTGGTTAAAATTAATTTGGTCAAATATAATATTTTATTATTTTTACCATATCAAGGATAACCACTATTTTCCCTATAAAATAAAGAGAGTCATATCATTTTCCATAGAGATTTTCCTTAAGAGTATTGAGATGATGCCAAAATTTCCACTCGTCTTTTAGCCTCATCTCACCATTATTACTTTCCGTCAAGAGGAGAATCTAGCCAGTTCTACCATACAGCCAAGAAAGAAATAAGAACCCTCCCATGGAGAGGCCACGGGAGGAATTTTGTCTTCATGAGTTTATACACAGGTGTTGTTTGTATTATTCTTTCCATTGGGTATAGAGATTGATAACATTCTTTGGATATTTTTACTACATTTTGCAGTCGATATGTATTTTATTTTAATTCTATTATTGTAGATCTAGATCTAAAGGAATGTGTTTCCATTGATTAAAGTGTAAAACCCCATTTTTAAACCCCCGATTACATGCAATTAATCATGATTAATGATTTCCATGCCATGGAATATAGACATTGTAAAATGTATTATTGTTTGATTAGAAAATGCATCACAACTGACTGATGGGTGGAGCACATGTATTGGCCATGATACCATGATATGGATTAATGAGTGGGTAGAGAAAGGGGATTCATGTGCAAAATTCCCCAAGCTACCTCGATAAATTATGTGGAGGAAAATACCCATATTTCCTCTACCCTACAGTTGAAGCAAATTATTTAATGAGAGTGGGTTGGTAGTTGAACAACCAACCACACCTAATGAATATAGGTATGGAGAGATTGATGGATAGAGTACCACCTTGTTTCCTTGCTTGACCCGAATTATTCTAATAGAATAAAAGAAAAGAAAAAAATAGTGTTCGAGAAGCTTGTGGGGAAAAGCGTGAGGAATGCATGGGTACATGCAAAAGAAGGAAGTTATGGTTTTGGAAATAAAAACAACATGAAAATAATGGGTGCTCGTGAGAGGAGAGGTGGTGCAATGAAAGAAATGTTTGTGTGAGAGTAAATAGAGAGATCACCCACATAACTTTGAGTAGTAGAGAGGAAACTAGGAATTTTTCCTGAGGAAACTGAGAATTTTTCCTGAGGAAACTGAGAATTTTTCCTAAGGAAACTGGGTAGTTTTCCTGAGAAAACTAGGAAGATCTCCCAAGTCATGAACGATCACCTTGGATCAGAGAAGACCCAGATCCTAACTAGAGAAAAAAATGTGTGTGGGATTGGTGCTTACTGGAAAGAAACAAGAACTGGAAGGGGAGGGCATTGAGAGAAAATGTAGTTGTGAAATGACTCCCTTTTGCAAATGAAATAAAACTGGGAAGACAGTTGATAAACCTCATGGATGTATTAAGCTCAGTGGGAAGATGGTAATTTATGTTGTTTCCAGAGGAGTGAAGGAGAGTAACCTTCTAATCCATTCCTTGACTTGTTGAGTCAATTGTGAGAGTCCCCTGGTGGTATCATGGCCTGGCACAGGGGTGGCATGTTATCGAAGTGACAGAGCAGTAGATTCTATAGTTGGGTGGAAAAGCGCTCACCCACAGTCATTTGAGTTGCCTATAGCATGTAAGCAGATAAGTGTTCCTTATACTTTGTGTATTTGAATATAATGAATGGTTGTATGTCTATATTTTCCTATGTACACAGTAGTAAACATGTTGTATTGGATTTCCTGTGAAAGGTAACTAGATTTATAAGTTAAGGAATGAATAAATGTGCACAACCTTGTTATCTCCATGCATTAAGTCTCCTTACTAAACTATTGTACTCATGAAATTGGAAACAAAATCGAGTAGATAAGAATTTGACCTATAATTCCCATTGAATGTCTACTAATGAAGATAAATTGTATCATGTTTTTCATAATGGCTCGATGTGAGAAATAAACAATAAATATGACTTGAACGGAATGTTTTAATCACCCTTGTTAATTGGAAAATTATAAAATTAATTGTAATTCTTGTGAATGGGGAAATTAGTACATTTTGTTAACCATGTATCTTCCTCATCTGTGAAAAGGAAATTTTTCAAGGCTTGAAATATTCATTAGGTGTTTAAGGGTAGAGTACCTCTTTCCATCTAGGAATAGGTTTAAGAGCCAAAGGAGCCATGTTAAACTTTGGAAGGATGAGACCAAAAAATACTCTAGGATATCTAAGTTCCAAAATAAACCTTACTCATTGAGATCCTTGCTTAAAATCGAAGAGAAATAGTAGTCGTTGGATCGGAGGGGAGGATAAACCTTGGTCACCCAATCATCACCAAAGAAGTAGGAAATAGAGGTGGAGCCATAATTAGCTGAGTCATTGGATAACTGATGCACCAAAAGATCTATGTTGAAGGGGCATGTTAAATCTCGGTGCCAGTGGGAAGAGTTCCAACACAAGGTTCCATCCCTTTTATGATTGTAAACAAGGTAGACAGAGAGAGAGAGAGAGGATGATTTTGTAATGATGTAGTGTGCCAGCATGGCTACCAAAATGCCACTGAGTACAACACTTGTCAGCATCATATTTATGTGGGTCTAGTATGGGCCCTGTTGAGCATAAAACCATCGAATTTTCACCCTTAAAACTTATTCGTTGGATCAGAGGACCGAGGGTTCTCGGTCATTGATCTTTCTTGATAATATCAGGAGGGATTTGACACCTTGGAGAAATCAGACCTTTGGGCCACCAGAGCTCCCAAGGCTTGTTCCCTTTTTTTATTTCCATGGTTTCCCGGTGCCCAGTTGGGAAAGGTTCTAGGAAGGGTTTTGGTCCCTCCCCTTGCATGCATGTGGGTGGGGGGAAGTTGGGGCACATTGGGATGATGTCAGGTTGACGTAGTTGAGCCAATAAGAAGTGGACAAGTGTTAGGAGTGGATAGGAACCCTTACACCCTATGATGATGTGTAGTGCCACGTTCATCCATGTGATATGCTATGGTTGGTCCATATGTCATGAAGATAATGTGCCACATGTATTGGATGGTCAAAAGTTCCAGTGTAGATTTTTGTACAAGTTCAAAGTAATGATGTCAACAACCATGTGTCGGGCCACATCATGTTTCCACATCATTTTAGTGTCTAGTTAGGTTACAAGGTGTCATTCTAGGTGACATGTCACATCAGGACCATGTGTCCTTGGTGCCATAAATACCATCATATTGGGCATTCAAGGAATGAGTGCTCAAGGTTTACCCCGAGGTCCAGTGTTGCTGGGGTAAGTTGCCAATCGGGTAAGAACCCCAATGGAGTGAGTTGTCAGTGGAGTAAGTTTTCGGTGTGGTAATAATCCTGATGGAGTGAATTGTTGGTGGGGGTAAGGTGATCGATGAGGGTGAAGTCTTGGTTGGGATATGGTCCCAAGGACTAGACTACCAAATAACAGGTTAACTGGTAACCAGGAAGGTTGTGATTGTGATAGTTGTGGGGATCCACCGGATCTCTGTGCCTGATTGAACCGCCCTTAAGTCTCATTGTTGGTTATGCAACATGTCATTATCCTGGGTGCACCACATTGGAGGGTGACATGTTTTGACACGTCCATCCACATTGGAGGGTGACATGTCTTGACACGTCCATCCACATTGGATGGTACAGGTGATGTGGATCCACATAGGTGACACATGGAGGTAGGTGGAAGAAGGCCCGAAACCTTTAGAAGGCCATAAATTTTGATCTACAGTTCGGTTTTGAGCATTTTTACAGTCATTTGAAAGCTCTCAATTATAAGAATTAGACTGTGAGATCATAATTGAATTTAGATGGGTGATTAAGAAAGGTGGTTTGAATAAATAAAAGAGGAAATTTGTACATCCCACCATCCTAATATATATTAGGGGGTCGGTTGTGTTACAAAGAGGTATCAAAGAAAATTTCAAACAATAGGCTTGAATGGGCTAGAGATCAGTCACATGACTGGTATACCAAGGCTAAGATGAGTCTGTTGGAAAGGGTTTTTTGCATTAAAATTTTGTTTATTAGTTGCACGAACTTCTTGAGAAGAAGGATTGCAGAATTCATGTTTAAAATTCCTCATAGAATAAACTTAAGAATGTTGAGTTATGACAGAAGAGCTATGCCATCACCTTGTTGGAATTAGAAAGCCCCCTACAGGAGTTTTGAATAGGAGGATAGGCATTGTGTTGATATTATGGTAGCTTCGGGAGGTATGAACCTTTATTGTGACCTTTGACAAGATTAGAATATTCCAGAAGGAAGAAAAGAAATGAATGTAAACCTAGACGAGATGTCGGCTGAAGAAAGATAATTAATATGAATTAATCAGTACCCAGAAGGAGAATTCAGCCCAGGCAAGTCTACCAGGAATACTATAAATATAGGGCGTCGGTCTCTCATTTGTCACATTCATAGAATTGCAGAAGTCACTTGTGCACACTGCAGTCTGGCAGTCTTGTGTGCAAGTTCTAGGGAAGGTGTTGCGCTAGTTTTGGGTTGGAATATCTTATCAGCTTTGGTTACTTTCTTGCTTGTTGCATTATCCTTGCTTGGCTATTAGATTGCTACCAGGATTCTTCTCACTGTCAAGGTCAAGGTGCTCGGAGGGTGGCTTCAGCCTATGGTTGGGTGACAATATTGATATTGTCAATGGTAAAATGAGAACATCATTTCATATTCTAACAGGTTATGGGCCCACACCTCCTTCATTCAGTCTAAACACTGGAAGGAAGCATAGCCATTAGGATATTGATCTCACTGAGGAACTACTGCTAGGGTTACTAGTAGGAGCAGCTTCCAAGACATTGTTGCTAGGGTTACTCGCAAGAACAGTTGCAGAAACCCTAAATCTCATATCTGGCATCTTGTGATGGAGCATCTCGCTCAAGGAGAAGATATTCATATTCGCCCTAGTTCAATGCACCTTTTGGCTCTCTTAGAAGACAGAAACATCAGAGTTGAAGTTTTGGATCAAGGCGTGACCAGCTACCAGTCAACCGAAGACATGAGTGAAAAGATCAATCTTCTACACTACTCAGCACTCACTGGAACGATTGAAGATGGCATGTGGATAATAAATAATGGAGCTTTTAGGAACATGATGGGAGATCAATCCAGACTCTCAAATCTAAATGAGAAGAAGGCATCATATAAGGTAGAGCTTGGAGATAAAATCACTTACCCAGTCAAAGGATTTGGACAAGCCTCCGTCAAGTTGAAAACAGGTAACAATGTTTACTTAAGCAATGTTTTATATGTACCTGGTTTAGAAAAGAATCTTGTATCCATATCTTTCCTAGAAGACAAAGGAAACAGAATACCTTTCGTAGATGGAAAAGTGTTATCATGGCATAAAGACTCCAGCATAGAGAATGTTAGGGTTATTGGAAGTCATGAAGGAAATCTGTATAGACTATTAGAACGAAATGAATAAGCTCTCGTAGATGACAAAGTCAATCCCCATGAACTTTGGCATAGAAGGTATGCTCACATTAATTATCAAGCATTACCTTTTCTTAGAAAGATGGTTGAAGGAATACCAGAATTACAGTCTACACATGAAGGAATTTGCAAAGGTTGTGCTCTTGGAAAGAATATCAAGAAACCATTTCCAAGCAGCAATAATCAATCTAAGGAGATTCTAGATCTAATACACTCAGATGTTTGTGGTCCGATGCCAGTCAGATCTTTAGGAGGATCTATTTACTACATAATCTTCATGGACGATTATTCAAGAAAGACTTGGTTATATCTACTGAAGACAAAAGATAAAGTATTCAGCAAGTTTCAAGAATTCAAAGCAGAGATAGAAAACCTCAAAAACATGAAGATCAAGACCTTAAGAACAGATAATGGAGGAGAATACACATCAAAGGAATTCATTGCATTCTGCAAATCGACAGGGATTAGGAGGGAGCTAATTGTTCCTCATAATCCTCAACAAAATGGAGTAGTAGGAAGAAAGAACAGAGCTATCCAAGAAACCGTAAAATCACTACTAAATGATCTAGGTATATCCATGTTCTTGTGGGGAGAATCAGCCATGATAGAAATATATGTGCAGAACAGAAGTCCTCACCATATATTGAAGGACATGACTCCAGAAGAATCTTTCTTAGGTAAGAAACCTAATGTGGAAAACCTAAGAATATTTGGATATCCTGTTTACTCTCACATTCCCAAGGATAAAAGGAATAAACTAGAACCCTCGAGAAAGAAGGGGATATTCATGGGATATAGCGATTCATCCAAGGCTTATAGAATCTATATTTCGGAACAACATAAGATCAAATTCAGCAGAGGCGTGGAATTCAATGAAAATATGGATTTCAAGAAATCTATAGAAGAAACGATAGAAGAAGAAGAGAATGAAGAACCTATTGAAGAAAGAACAGAAAACCAAGATGACGAAAAAGAACAACCCGATCATCCTATGAAACCTTGTGAGACCATTGATTCAGACAACATACCTAAGATTAGGAAACAACCAACTTGGCTTGAAGCTACTTTACAATACGCAGAAAGACTTAAGGTTCCCGAAGGAACATTCAGAAAAAGTAAGAATCCTAAAAGATACTCAAGCTATGCAGCATATATGACGAAGATTCTAGATTAATAACCTACCACATTCAAAGAAGCAGTTCAAAAGGGACAATGGAAAGAAGCTATGACAGAAGAACACCAATCCATTATGAAAAATGATGTATGGGAAATCGTACCTAGACCTAAAGAAAAATCAGTGGTAACTTCAAAATGGGTATACAAGATCAAACA
>SNQJ01S0309073.1:0-10027 GCA_010110895.2 Picea sitchensis
ATAATTACGTTATTACTGATTCACCCCCCCTCTCAGTAATCCAACAGAAAATATATACACAATGATCGATTTAAACAAGTAACTTGAAACTAGCGAGTTATGAAAGCCAAATACAAATATGGAAATATACAATGATATGCACAAGCTACCCAGACCACCGGTGGGCCCCCGAGAAGGTCGTGGCACTACTTCAATGAAAAAAACGCAGTCACAAAATTAACACAACATTGATATTAATCACCAAACCAGAGTTTACAACAAAATCAAGATAATGTCTGTGTGTATATATAAAATTGTGTCTCTTTGTGGTATAGACAACAAGTATTTATAGAGTTTATACAGGGCTTGAGAGGTCGACTACTGAAAGGGTCGACACACTCTAAAAACATAAATTCATTAATGTTTCATCAATAGAACACATCTCTTCCAACAACCTCGTGCGCTCAAAATAGCGGTCGATGCAACTACTCAAGTATGAGTGCAATGAGTTCCATAGTTGGAGGGCGTGGGTAGGCACAAAACCCATGTTTCCGATTCGCCCATAGAATCCTGCCGATATGCTAACCGCCAACTCTGCTGCGCTCCGAGTGCCGGATGGAGTGCCAGATGAAGGTCTGGATGAAGGAATGGACGAAGGACTAGATGGAAGTTCAGATCACATTTTTTTCTTGTTGCAAGCAAACAAGAAACGTTAGGACATTGCAATCATTAAATTGAAGATGAATTAACATAAAATCATTACAAAACAATGATTACACATACCTCATGTTGTTCCATGGCGAATTGATGCACAAAACTTGATAATGTCTTTTAAAAGAGCTAAATAAAAGCATAAAGTGTATAACTTCCATATGCAAAATAGGTTTGGGCCTCGAAAAAATAGTCAAAACACAAAATCAACATTTCTCCCATGCCTAAGAGTTTGCAGGTCCCTCTGGAACAAAAATGGGTCACCCGACATAACTATACTCATGAAGGAGGGGGTATATTAGATTTAGAATCTTCTCCCTCATGCATTGGGGACTTTGGCTTAGGCCTTTTGTGATGTTTCAATTGCATCCTGAGACTGTGATTGGTGGTAGTCTTCTGATCAACCAATCACTGAAGAGAGTTTACTTTTTGTTGCAGGACAACATTGTCATGGTGCAAATGTCGATCCATGGTTTCTTGTTCTGTCAGCTGTTGAAGCAGCTGAGCATTCTCTTTTTGAAATTGCTCAATAGATGGGGTTTGATCATATGGCTCAAGAGAGGAAGGCTTAGGCTCCTTGATAAATGTAGAAGTTATGTTAATTTTAGAAGATGGTGTAGGAATCTGGAAAGAGGGAGTAACAATGTCTTTGTGAGGAAGACTTGGTGCAATAGGTTCAAATTTGATCTCTTTATCGGGCTTAGACTCCTCTACAAAAAAATCTTTAAGTTTTTTATGGGGGCTCTCATGGTCGGAAGACAATTGAATAGGATACAAAGTACTTGGAGGTTTTATATTGGACTTACGACTCGTACTTCGGGTGCTTCTTTGAAAGGATTTCCCCTTGAATCTATTAACGTCTCTCCTCTTTGTAGGAACTGAAGGAAAATCTTGATGAAATGAATCCTGCAATTTCTTTGGTTTAGAATCGATAGGTGTTGGAGGTAATTGGGAATTATTAGCAGGCTTCTTAATTTTCTTACCAGATGAGGTTGCAGGGGAATCACTAGTTTTCTTGGCTTTCTTATCAGACAGGGAGATAGTTTAAACTGGAGGGTTTTGGATTTTTTGGAGAGTGAGGATTAAGTGGGGTAATAGTCCCTGAATCGATCAATTTCTTTCTTATCTTAATTGTGAGACGGGGATTAAAAAATTGGTAGAGGAAATCTTCCCATGTTTTACTCTGTTTCTTCAATTCTTATATAAAAAGAAATTTAATGAGGCCATGGTGAAATAAACTGTGTTGAGAATTGGCCAAATTTTTGCAGACCTGGGAAGACATCTTCTCGAGGCTTTTAAGAAAATAGAAGGGAAAATTCAGGGGTTTGTTGAATTGAAAATGGGTCAAAAGACGGAAATGACAGGATTTAAAAACAGAGTACCTACCTTCACAGGTAATGAGCCTGGTAATTATGATAAGAGGGTTTATTAATTTGTCTTTGATCCAATATTTATAATACCCTTTGGCTCAAGAGACATTTTGGTATTCAGGCTTGAACACCCTATTATAACTTTGGCATGGCAGCTGATGGTGTTTGAACCATCGGTCCCCAACCCGTGGAAATTTCATAGTCGAAGCAATGGATTCTTCGGAGACCTAAAAGACCAGAGACCCTACGTGAGAAAGTCTCCCATTGAACCCGAGAGGGAATTGGAGCGAGATGCTGTCATCATGCCCCTATAGTCTGGAAAGGAATTGTCCCCAACTCGCGCGGAGGAAGACTTCTCGACACACTGCGAATTCCGGAATGGCTAGTAGCTTAGTGTAGGAGTGTAACATACCTAGCCACCCACAGGTCGGGTACGCTACCTACAAGCCCTCCCTTGGACTACTTTCTCATGCTGACCTTCTTTATTTATTAAGGATGCATAAGATAACATATTTAATGACATGCACAACAATATCCAACAAGCATGCATGATCTAAAGATTATGTTAAACGATAATTAAATATACGCAGCATAAATAAATTCATATACATGTAAATGATAATTAAATTACACAGTGGAATTCATTCATACACATATAGTAATATCATGGTAGAGAGCACTTATCTTTATGAAATATGAAACCGAATGGCTTTAAACCAAGGACGTTCCACCCAACCGTAGACATCGCTGCTCTGAATCCCAACAACAGTGTCACCCCCGAGCCAGGGATATGAATCCACAAGGACAGTTCCAGCGTGTAATTGGGATTCCAAACCAGTCAGCTCTCAAGATCTCACAGGTTTCCCGACACCCACAACAATCCAAGTACTCAACTCTCTTCTACCCAGCCTGTGCCACCCGAGAGAATGGAATTCCACCCTTCTTTTCCATGCAGTCCCTCAGGTAGTCCTTCTCCATCCTATTAGGGCTTCCAACATAGTTGGTCCAAAATCTCAATCCTGGAAATCTCAGAACTCACGGTTGTGAGAAAAACAAGGCACATGCCAATGCATTTCAGACATGCAGGCCTGAGGTCATGGCTGGATCACACCAGCGACCACTACAACCAACTATCCCATGGATAAGTTATTCAACAACTTCATTTCCCTTTGCTTTGCCAACCAAGGCGTAGGTGAGGATGGGTCGATGAATGGGTCAAGGAGAGAATGGGAGTGCATGAGGGAATAAATGAGTGTGTGAAAAGGAAAACGGTGAACAAGTCATCACTTGAACCCCCCCATCAGAACCTCGTGGGGAAAACAAGAACCTCCTGGCCTTCCCCAAGAATTTCATGTCACTGATCCCCCTCCCTTAGACAAAAGGGTAATAAGAAAAATAGGAATAAACACTTAGTCCCTCAAGCTCCCTCTCTTGTGGAATCATAAACCCCTATAACTCTAGTCCTTGTCTGTCTAGCAGCCAACGATGTTTTTGTTATTATTAATGATCAAAACATTACATTTCTTGGGCATACTAGCCCTTCAATAATTATTTGGGAACTCTGGTCTCTCAACATTGTAACAATACATTATTTAAAATGGGGGTTCAAGAACCTAGGGTGTTACATCCCCTCCCCCTTATTTTGGCACTTTCCTCAGTGCATATACAAAACAAAGATCAAAATCTCAAATTTATTCAAAAAGTTGCGGGTACTCTGCCCGCATGGCATCTTCATTATCCCAGGTAGCATCTTCAGGACTGTAGCAGGTCCACTGAACTTTTACCAGTTCTATAACTCGATCATTTTGACTTTTCTGTCCAATACCCACACTGGCTGAACCTGAAAGTCTCCCTCCGTCTCTACCTGAATCATATGCCAATCAATAACATGGTTAGGATAATGTACATATTTCTTTAGTAAAGATACATGAAATACATTATGCACATTCATGGAAGCAAGCAATGCAAGCATGTATGCAATCGACCCTATTCTGTCCAGTATTTTGAATGGACCACAGTATTTGGCTGCCAGCTTTGTAAAACTACCCAATTTCAAAGAGATTTTCTTGGGCTTCACTTTCAAAAGTAAATCCTCCCATACTTTAAATTCTCTAACTGTCCTGTTCTTGTCTGCATAAACTTTCTATCCCGAGTTTCCTTTAAATTCTGATTAATCTTGACCACTTGGTCTTTTATGTCCTTGAGCAACTTCGACCCAAGTACCACTCTGTCTGCGGGGTTGTCCCAACTCACTAGAGTATTGCTTTTCCTACCATACAAGGCTTCAAATGGGCTCATTTTCAATAAATATTGATACCCATTTTTATATGCAAACTCAACCAAGTGTAAGTAATATTCCCACTTAGATGGCTTATCCATCACATACATTCTCAACATGTCTTCAATTATTCGATTGACCCTCTCCGTTTTCCCATCTATCTGGGGATGATATGTTTTGCTAAAGTTTAGAGTTGTGCAAAATCCTTTAAAAAACCCCCTCCAGAAATTGGAGGTAAACTTCGTATCTCTATTCGAGACAATTGTCCTAGGTATCCCATGCAACCTAGAAATTTCCTTCATGAAAATTTCTGCAATATTAGCTGCTGTATGTGTTGTCTTCACATGCACAAAATGAGTAGCCTTTGTTAATTTGTCAACCACCACCATGATTGAATCATGTTGCTTATTCATTCTGGGTAATCCTATGATGAAATCCATGGTGATAACTTCCCATTTCTTCTTTGGAATTGGCAATGGCTGCAGCAAACCCGCTGGGTGCCTATGCTCAACCTTCACCTTCTGACATTCCATACAATGAGCGATGTAATCAACAACATCCTTCTTCATTCCCGACCAAAAGAACTGGCTTCTTTACTGCTATAATTGTTTTCTGGTAACTGAGATGTCCAACATAAGGAACATCATGCATTTCCTTCAGTACCAAATTCCTCAATTCTCCGGAACTAGGAACATAGATTCTATTTTTATGCATGAGTAATCCATCTTCCTTAATCTCATACTCCTTTATTTTCTGTTGTACATCTCCTTGTTGTAAGTTTTCCTTTACCTATAGGTAATATTGATATGTAACAAGACCATCTAAAATTATTCTCTTCAAGTCTGTCTGATGCATACTGACAGTAGTAGCATGCATGAGATGCACTCTCCTACTAAGTGCATCGACAACTTTATTATCCTTTCCCTTGATATGATTGATATCGAAGTCATATTAGCTTAAAAATTCCAGCCATCGTGTTTTCCTGGCATTCAAGGTCGGCTGTCCAAAAATATACTTTAGACCAATGTGGTCTGTCCTTAATTCAAATTTCTTCCCCATGAGAAAATGCCTCCACATCCTCAAGGCGTGAACAATGGCAACAAGTTCCAAGTCGTGCGTGGCATAGTTCCTCTCATGTTCCTTAATATTTATGGATTCATATCCAATGACATGTCCTTTTTGTGCGAGGACTCCCCCAATTCCTTCCTTACAAGCGTCTGTACATACCACAAAACTTTCATTTGGGTCAACAATCTTTAACACATGCACACTAGTAAGTAATTCCTTCAACAGATTAAAATTCTTTTCACACTTGAGTGTCCATTCAAATTTAGTCCCCTTATTTTGCAAAGAAGTGATTGGATGAGCTATCTAAGAGAACCCTACTATGAATGTTCTATAGTATCCAACTAATCCCATAAAAGATCTGACGTCTGACACATTTTTGGGTGTTGGCCATCCTCTAATGGCTTCGATCTTCTCTGGATCCAATGCTATGCCCTGCTTTGAAATAATGTGTTCCAAGTAATGGATCTGCTCCTTATAAAGAGAACACTTACTCAACTTGGCGTACAACTGATGTTCTCTCAGTACTTGCAATACCAATCTCAAGTGATGTTCATGCTCCTCTTCAGACTTAGAATAGATAAGTATGTCATCCAAGAATACTATGACAAACTTGTCCAAATAATTTCTGAATATGCCATTCATTAAGCACATGAAGACAACTGGTGCATTGGTCATTCCAAAAGGTACCACTACAAATTCATAATGCCCATACCTGGTCCTAAAGGATGTCTTATGAATGTCTTATTCCTTGATTCTTACTTGATGGTATCTTGCCCTCAGGTCAATCTTTGAAAATATCTTTGCTCCTCTTAGCTGATCAAAGAGGTCATCAATTCGAGGTAGCAGATACTTGTTCTTTACAGTGTACTTGTTCAGTTGTTGGAAGTCAATAAATAGCCTCAAGGTTCCATCCTTCTTTTTGAAAAAAAGTACAGGTGCTCCCCAAGGTGAAACACTTGGACGGATGTACCCTTTTTCAACAATTCCTCCAACTACATTTGTAATTCTTTTCCCTCAAGTGTGCTCATTCTGTAAGGTCTTTTTGACACCGGGACAACTCCTGGAACTAAATCAATTAAGAAATCTATCTCCCTTCTTGGTGGCAATCTAGGTATTTCTTGGAATACATATTCAAACTCCTGTAGCATTGAGAAATATTCAAGGCTTGGCCCCTTTGCATCAACTGGATCCTCCACATGGAATACATACAATTGACATCCTTTTCTAAAACACCTTTTCAGCTGTAAGGATGAAATCTCCCTTATAGAGATGGGTCTTGGAACTCCTTTCACAGTGCTCTATTTTCCATTTCCATCAAGACATGTAAATGTCTTGTTATGAAAATCTAGGACAACATGATGCTTGTCCAACCAATCCATTCCAATCAGAATATCATAAGACCCCAATGGTATGATGTTTAGATCAGTACTAGTATTCACGCCATTAAGACTTATGGAATAACTTCTGACCATATCATGGATTCTTCTTTTGGTTCCAGTGGCTAACTGAACCAAACTTGTTTTTCCAAGTTTTCTTTTCTCCAAATGTAATCTATCCACTATCTTAGTGTCAATGTAATAATGAATTGCTCCTAAATCAATCAAAATAGCAACAGGATGAGTTATGATCTTACCTTCCACCTTGATCATATTGGACTGGTACTCTGCTTGTCGATCATTTAAAGCTGCATAGATTCTTCCCGTATCTCCGACTGTTGTAGCCTCTTGGATGTTGTGCACAGTCTTCACTCTGTCCTTTCTATGTGGGCAATCCTTATACAAGTGATCTTCCTTGCATCCCCAACATTGGATTGGTGGTCTTCCCCTTTTTCCCAAGTAGTCTTCCTTCTTGAAATCCTCCTTAGCATATTAATATTGATGATTTCTATTAGGCTCATTCCTATTGAAGGGAGGTTTGAATCCTTTCCTCCTCTGATCGGAATTCACTTTCTTCTTGTCCTTCCAAGATTTCTGCAAGGATTCTCTTCCCTAGCCTTTCTCATACAGGTATTTAGCCTTCCTGATGGCCTCAGTCAAGGTCTTGGGTTCATCATACTTGATATTTTCCTTATAGAAGGCTGGAAATCCACTTAGAAATCTATGTATTTTCACTTTCTTATCACCAATGAACCTGACATACTTTAACAATCCCAAGAACTTCTTCTCGTATTCTTCCATAGTCATGCTTACCAACATGAGTTCAAAGAACTCCTGCATTTTCTTTTCATAGAAATGCTCCGAGAGGTACTCCTTCTGGAAGTACTTCTTGAATTGTTTCCAAGTGATCCTACCTTCATTAACATGTTCCACTTGCTTCAGTTGGTCCTACCACACTGCAGTTTTCCCATGTAAATGGTAGGTGGAAATCCTGGCTTCCAGGTTTGATGAATAGTTATGCAACTGAAAATATCTCATGATCCCAAGCAACCATGCCTCGACATCATCTTCCCTTTATCTTTCACCATCGAAGGAAGGTGGCTTGAGCTTCCTCAACTCTCCTTGAAAACTATCTATCTCTTGTTTCCTTCTCTGGTGTCTGACATGAGACACTTCTGGGCTGCTTACGGGATCATCTCATGCATAAAATTTTCTTCCTGAGTAAGGACGTGGGTGGTGTACATGACCTCCGCTAGGACTTCTGGAATAACCAACTCTTCCACGAGCATCTCATCTTTCATGACACATGCCTTCTTCCTCTTTTCTTGAGTTCGATTCCTTCTTCATTTGCCTCTGCAACTGATTTAAGCTCTGCAACACTCGAGCATCTATCTGACTTTTCTCTCTCATCAATCTCTCTTTGTCTACTTTGTAGTTCTACACTACCATCTTCAGGCTTCTTACCATTTCTATTAGTGTTTCCTGATCTCCTTTTTCCTTGCATCCATTGGACTCTGTCTCTGCATTACCAATTCTGGTATTCTGGCCTTCAGCCTCCTTTTCATGACTGGAGGCTCCCTTGCCTTCTTCCATTTCCTTAATACACATCCTGAGTTGATGCACTTAAGCCTCTTAATTCTGCAAAATGTGCAAGTGACCATTTTGTTAGAATTATGAGTATGATAGACAAAAATTTCCAAATCATGTTACAAGTCTCTTTCTTGTTTATGGAGATCATATCCCCATTCTCCGAAAATAACAATGTCCTGTTATCCTTGGTTGACACAGAGTTCACCCTACGCAGGCACTTCCTTCAAACCACCTCCGAGGTGACGACGACTAGAACCTGTGGCTAAATCCTCCCTTAGCACTTTTCTGTCTTGGAGACAACCAATTCATCCCTTAGCCTTCCTTCCTCAGCTCTCAACCTGCATATGACCAAGGCCATGACCTTGCGCTTAGCTGAAAAAGCGCTTGTCCAGAGCTTCGAGACTTCAAAGATTTTAGCTAGGACCATATCGACGGTCCTTGTCCTTTCTCGCGATCAATGATCAATATCTTCTTCGGGACTCCGCGCTTCGGGAGTCTCAACTTTTATCGCTTGCCTCCTCTCGAAACGCCTTTACCCGGAGTTCCTGATTTGTCGACATGTGTCCTCCCACATATAAGCGACTGTGAATCATTTCAGTGCTTCAGGCTTTGGAAGTTTCAAACTTCCCTCCTGCACTTTCTCCTGAAGTTCTTTTACCCGCAGTCAATGACCCCTCAATGCGTGTGCTTGGGAATCGATGGTCGAAATATACTCTGGCCTTCGGGCCTACTATCCCCACTTTTTAGGGATAACTAGGAGATCATGTCTCAAGGCCCACATGTCCTAGACATGGAGTACCGAGAGCAGGATTGAGTTGAGCATGGCCCTGGAGGGCCCACCTTTTCTTCTTCCATCGTCTTTATCTTATCAAGCAGTAACAACATCCATCACCATTGGTTTGGTCCTGTATCAAAAGAGGTTCTTGCTCCATGAGTTAGTTAGTCCAGGTATCATGGTATGTGTCATGTTTGATCATTAAAACCTTTAAATGTATGCATCTGATTCCTTTTATTTCTAATGACTGCTTGGATCTTACATTTTCCCACTTGACCATGTTTAGGGGGATTGACAGGATGCCCTAGCAAGCCCGTGTTTGTAGGTTTTGGTTTGCCACTGGGGGGATTTCTAAAAATCCATAGTCCGCTCCCATCATAACACCACTTTTCCACCTTATCTCCTGCTCACTTATTCCATTCCCCTTTTCCGAGCATTGGGTTGACCTATCTTCAGGACTGCACCTTACCTTGTGGGAAGAAGGGGCTAAAGGCTCAGAAGGTAAAAACAAGCTGGTAAAAGATAAAAGCCTAAGAATAAAACCTCGAGATGCTTCGCCCAGGGATCCCCGAGAAAGCAATAAAAGGCTTCTCAGCAAGAAACAATAGGGACCCGGAAAAATAATAAAACAAGGCCTAATCAGAGGATAGGGGGTCTCATCATGAGCCAACCTATTAGGTCCATGGGTACCTAGCAGTATGACATTGCCACCAGCTGGTTACCACGCCAGGGTAGTGAATTTTGGTTGCATGGCCAAGGGAAAGGGGGTCTCATCACAAGCCAACCTTCTCATTTCTGCGAAAGTACTTGCGGGTAACGTTGTCAACTCTGGTCACCATTCCAAGGTAGTGTCCCCTGGTTAGCTCTTGAACAAAAAAAG
>SNQJ01S0309074.1:0-10027 GCA_010110895.2 Picea sitchensis
TTTTCTAATGTTGCAATGTGACAAAAAAATTGTTGACGCCGCATTCTAACACCCATTTTCACACTTGTGATGAACAACTCTCAATATAATTTTCCATTGTCATAAACATTTACGGTTGTCACAATGCAACAAACTATATATATATCGTACATCACGCATAGGCATTGTCATGGTCATCATCAATTGGAGTTAGCTATCGTGATGATGAAGCATAGACTATCACTTTGAACCATCGTCATCATCATAGTGATGGTAATGATCATGGTCAATGTTTTCTATTTATGTAATAATGTATTATTAATGTACTTGTACTTTATTACTTTAATATATTAATATATTATTATAAAATGAATATTTTTTTAATGTTTTAATTCTTTATTAATATATTAATTAATAATACTTTATTAATACTTTATCTATGTTTTATTACTTTATTAATGTATTATTTTATAATGTATAAATATTTTATTTATACATTAATTTATTAATTAAGATTATAAATATTATTTTATTAATGTATCATTATTTTATTTATTAATGTATTATTTTATTTTATTTTATTTATTTATTATTGTATAAATATTTTATTAATGTATTAGTACTTTAATATAATAGTTTAAATATAATAATTTAATGTTTTTTTTATTACTTTAATACCTTTTTAATGTATTAATGTTTTATTCATGTATTACCCTATCAATGTATTACTTTATTATTGTATAATAATGTATTAATAATAATAATAATATATTATTATCTTATAATAATGTATTACTTTAACATTAATAGATTATTAATACTCTATTAATAAATTAATAAGGTAAGATATTAATAATACATTATTAAAGTATGAATTAATATACTATTATAATTTATTAGGTAATGTATTTGTTAGTGTTTTATTAATACATTTTATGGCAGTGTATTTATTGCTCAATGTATTATTAATATCAATATTTTGTAATGTGGTACTTTTAATGTATTTATTCGGTAATATTAAATATTTTATGTGTTTTATTTATAAAATATTTGATGTTAATGTTTTCTTTCATAATGTATAAATATTTTATTAATACATTATTTTTATTAATTAAAGAATATACAAATACATTAACTTTAATATATCTAAATGAATTAATACATTATTATAATATATTAATTTAGGTAATATATTATAAAAAATTAATGTATTAAATACATTATTATATTGATACATTAATATTAAATGCTAATCATCTAATACATTAATGCATTAATATATGTATTAATGTTGTGCATTAATGGCATAAAATATTTTAATGTATTTAATATATTGTATTTAATAAATGTATTTAATACATTAATCTTTTAATATTTTAATGCATTAATGTATTTAATGCACTAATGTATATATTAATGTATTTAATCTATTTAATGCATTAATACATTTAATACATTAATGTGTGTCATTAATAATATCTGATAATACATTTAATTATTAATGTATTAATACTAATGTATTTATCAGATTAATATATTTAATACATTAATGTATTTATCTATTTAATGTATTGAGTGGCATGCTATTAATAGCATCTATGTTTTTGTACTTTATTAATGTATTTATTTTTATAATGTATAAAATATTTTAGTTATACATTAATTTATTAATTAAGATTATAAATATTATTTATTAATGTATCATTATTTTATTTATTAATATTACTTTATTATTGTATAAATATTTTTATTAATGTATAAATATTTTATTAAAATGTATTAGTACTTTAATATAATAGTTTAAATATAATAATTTAATATTTTTTATTACTTTAATACTTTTTAAATGTATTAATGTTTTATTCATTTATTACCTTATCAATGTATTATTTTATTGACATAATAATGTATTAATAATGTACATTATTATTTTATAATGTGTATTACTTTAATATTTTATTTATTAATACTCTATTAATAAATTAATAGAGAAAAGATATTAATAATACAATATTAAGTGAATTAATATACTATTGTAATTTATTAGATAATGTATTTGTTGTGTTTTATTACTACATTGATAATGAGTCAATACATTAATAATGTATTATTGATATATTAATATTTTAATAATGTATAGATACTTTTATGTGTTGTTAATGTATTTTGTAATATTAATATTTATGTTTTATTTATAAAATATTTAATATTAATGTTTATTTCATAATGTATAAATATTTTATTAATACATTATTTTATTAATTAAGAATATATAAATATATTAACTATATTATATTTAAATACAATAATGAGTTTATATACTATTATAATTTATTACTTTTAGTGATTTATTAATACATAAATTAATAATCTATAATATGTTGTTATAAAATATTTTAACAGTGTATTAATGAATTAATACATTATTATAATATATTAATTGGTGTATTATAAAAAAAATAATGTATTAAAGACATTAATATATTGAATACATTAATGTATTAATACACATCAATGTTTTTATACATTAATGCATTAATACTACAATGTTTTTAATACATTATATATATTAATATATTTAATGTATTAATGGTATTAAATACTTTAATGTATTTAATACATTAATCTTTTTAATGTGTTTGGCCATTAATGTATTAATGCATAATGTATGTATTAATGTATTTAATCTATTTAATGCATTTAATGCATTAATGTATTAATGCATTAATGCAGTAACACAGTTAATTTATTAATGTATTTAATGCATGTGAATGTTCATGTAATAATGTATTAATGCATTAATGTATTTAATAGATAATATATTTAATACATTAATGTATTTATCAATTTAATGTATTACTTAATGCATTAAATACATTAATGTATTTAACATTAGTGTATTAATATTATTTGAGGCATGTTTGCCGTCAATGCTTAACAATCATATTTATGTAAAATGTGGTTGATATAAAAGAATGGTATATCAACCACTTTTACATAAATGTGGTTGTTTCTAGTATAAAGTACTCTTCTATACAAGAACTTTATTAAAATCATGTTCTCTGCGTTTTAAACTTGATATAGATATAATTCATTGTTTTTCTGGATTTTATTATGACAAACTTATAATGAAAACAAGGAAAGGTATCAACTCCCTAGATAGATTATCATCTATAATCATATATATGTAAATTTTGAATTGAACAACAAACCAACTAAAATAACTTTTCGAAATTAGAATTAACAATGAATTAGTAAATAAAATGGAAAAAGAACTTGTAACAAATATTTTCCTTTTTAGGAAAACATATTTCAAACAAATATTTTTCTTTTTAAGAAAACATATTTTAAATGGACTATTCCTTCCAACCATAGATCCAAGCTGCCACATAAATTAATAACTAAAAAGGCAATAATTAAAACATAAATCAACAATTAAAAAAAACAACTTGATTTAGATGCAATGATCATAATGTGTTGAAAATAAATAAATAATAATAATGTAATAATAATGTAAATTTGTTATTGTTTGTACAGTAAGTAAGAGAGGTTAGCAAAATGTTAGCTATAAAGAGTCACATTGAATGGACACACACTTATACAGTACAACGTAACAAAAATATAATATAATATGCATCGGTAGCTTAAACAATTTCTAACGCTGATGTATAGCTACTGAGTAAATAGTTTGAATTGGAAATCATGGAGAGTGCCTCTGTTGAAGAAATCAGTATAAAGGTTGAGGAATTAATCAATAAATTACAGCTTCCAATCATGGAGACTGCCTCTGATGAAGAAATCAGTAAAAAGGTTCAGGAAATAATCAATAAATTACAGCTTCCTTTTGATGAGTTTGTAAGGCATAACTATTTTGAAGAATTTAAACAACAAATGGAGAATCCAGGAATAGCCACACAAATTCAGATAGAAATCGTTAGAAAAACTCAAGAAATAACCAAAAATATAAATCTCGCTCGAGAAAAGTTAGAGAAATCTTATTTTTATGGAAAATTTATGTCACGAATGCAGAACCCTTTGTTGGTGTCACAAATAAAAATGGCAATACGCAAAGACCCACAACATTCACAATTACAAGTGGTTATCTACGGCGTTGGAGAGATGAATGATGTGAAATATACAAGAACATGGAGGATTCTCACATGCAGTTAGCATTTGCAATTTTATTGAGAGATAAGTTTCAGTGGGTGAATGATATCGTCGTGTATGATCCAGTTTTGTCTTTTGTGGACAGAAGAGCCATAAATCAACTCGACTGCACCTGTCTTAGTGTTAATGAGCAAGGTAGATGAACAGTGGACAGACCCACGCTATTTTTCATGCCTCACTGCCCAATTGATCTGTATGAAAATGTATTGGAGGCAAACTGGACGTCTGTCAATTTGAATAAGATTATCATATTAGGCAACAGTTTTAACCGTTACACGCTATATGCTTTGGATTACTGTGACTCTAAAAAGGTTAAGGCCGTTCGAAACAGTGATCATGTATTGAATGAATTTCCACTCCCAGAAATAACAGAAGAAACTATTAGAGAAGCTTGTCCTTCTGATCCTAGCGGAAGCTCACTTGTTGTTTATTTCTTTGCATTCTCCAAGTTAAGTTGGCATTTCTTTGAATGGGATGGTTCATTGGACGATCTCAACCTTCATCATTCTTCAAAGGATTATGCCAAAGAGACATATCTTTCATGGATTTACTAAGTTAGTTTTCACTTCTGCGGGCTGGTAAGGTCATTTCAACTGCTACAGCTCTGTATTATCCTCCATCTTCTGTTAAGATGGCATATGTAAACAAATACTAGTATTCTCTTTAACGGCATTATGGAATAAATTAACGTAACAAATTCCTTTTCCTTAATAAATTAAGGCAAATTCTTTTGGTGAGAAAATCCTAAAACTCTGAGTTTGGGTGTAATTCATTTCTTGTTTTATGATGCTGGCCCATATTAAGTGCCTCTCCAAAGAGGCCGCATTCTTAATACGTTAAAAAATAATCGCTTTATGCTTTAAAGTGCTATCAAAACACAAGTTGTTTGGATGATCGAAACATAAAAAACAACGTTCTGTATTGAGTTTTTTTTTTCATAATTATATAAATGATGATTATCTCTGACTGTTTTATGTTATCTTCTAATTTACTTAATCATGGTGTGTTTGTTTAGGTCCAAAGTACATTGGAAGACATTCACTTACTAGGATATCTGATTTTCTCTCCTTGTGTATATATTTTTTCTGGTTTTCTACTTAAAATAGTTTAAATTAATAATATTAAGATTTTCTCTTGGGTGTAAAGTTTTGAAAGTGTTCATGTAATAATAATAATGAATATTATTTAATATAAGATGGATTAATTTTATTATATTTTGTTTTGTGTGAAGTGGGGTTTTTATAAATTCTATGTTTAACATGAAGTTTACACATGTCATTTAAAAAAATATTGAATAAATAAAAATTGTTTCAATCTGTAAATTTCAAAAGCAAAGAAAATATATATGTGTATTTTCAATGATTTTAATTAAAGATATTATGAATAGTGAACAATCTACTCAAGGATCCAACTTTGGAACCTGATGAAATTTTTTGTCTTCTTTGCATCAAACCCTTCATCTTTGCATCAAACCCTTCATCTTGAGAAGAGGTGCATGCGTCCATGGACTGTGTCTCATTCCAAGCAATTTGAAAGGAGCCACCGTTTCGATTTACCTGCCATGAGACCATAGTGGTCAACAACTTATTCTGGCTTTCCATAGGTTCCAAATGTTTAATAATTTTTCTGAAATCACCCTTGGGTAAGATATTGAATAGAAATGGAACGACAACGTTGCTTAAGAGATTCGTCCACCAAATCCTCCCAGCTAGAATCAAGCAAGGGAGTGAGATGAGAGATGCCATCATTGGCTAAACAGTTTGAGAGTTTGTTTTCTTCTCTTCTACCGTTCAAGGTGAAGGGACCAAAAACAAATATTGAATGGACATAGAATGACAATTTTGCTTAAGAGATTCGTCCACCAAATCCTCCCAGTAAGAATCAAGCATCATTGGCTAAACAGGCATCATTGGCTAAACAGTTTCAGAGTTTGTTTTCTTCTCTTCTACCGTTCAAGGTGATGGGACCAAAAACAAATATTGAATGGACATAGAATGACAATTTTTCTTAAGAGATTCGTCCACCAAATCCTCCCAGCTAGAATCAAGCGAGGGAGTGGGATGAGAGCTGCCATCATTGGTTAAACAATTTGAGAGTTTGTTTTCTTTTCTTCGTCCAAGGTGATGGGACCAAAAATGTTTTTAAGGACAGGTTGAAGGAGGTATAAAAGGGAATATAACCACCGATTAACATAAAAAAAAACTTAGGAGAGTCATGTTGAAGACTGGTGAGAATGTTGATAGTTAGTTGAGAGTCCCCTTCAACTATACCTTTTGAGAATCTTTGACAATGAGTAATTCACATACCGTGAAACAAGTCCCAAATTTCTATCACATTATTGGAATTAATATCGATGAATCCCGAGAAAAATGGAATGACTAAAATCGTAAGATCTCAAGAGGTGCTCTAGGTATTCTCCATCCTTATCTCCACCAAGTTTTGGCACCTAATGAATGGTTAAGAATTCGACGGTCTCTTAATCCCTGACCTCCCTTGAACTTGGGGCGACATATAGTGCTCCAAGAAACCTGTTCCCACTTCCTAGCAGAATTGGTGCTCCAAGAAACCTGTTCCCACTTCCTTGATAATGTGTTTGGGGATGAAAGTATCGAAAATGGGTAGAAGAATAGCTTGCAGAACAACTTTGAAAAGAGTAAGTCTATAAAATATTTAGCTAGCGGAAAGTCAAACTAGCCAACTTTTTATGGAGACGAGGGAGGAGCTCTTCCCATGAGGTTCTAACACTTGTTTCTAGAGACACCCTATGAAATATTTGGATGGAAGGGAGCTCCTAGAAAATACTAGGATATGGGAAACATGAATTTGGATGGGAAGAGAAGTGTTCAAAAAGAATATCCAGGACTTAATATGGTTGATGGAGGTTCAAGAGGTGTCCTATAATATTTTTGAAATATTTGGCCTTGCATGCAGTAGGATTTCCCATTAACACATGGTGTCATCCCAAATTAGTTGTGAGAGAGGGAAAAAGGGGAATTGTGGAGTGAAAGACCATGAAGATGCTAAGGATGCAAACATGACTTTTAAGTTGCAACCGAGACATTTTTCCATAAGGATAAATAGGAAAGGAGGATTGTTAATATTATGGTAGCTGTGAGATGTTACCTCCATGTGTGGTGACAAGAATAGAGAACTCGGGAAGCAGAAACCCAATGAGTTGGCTAGTAATCACCTAGAAACTTGTCTGACTCCAAGAAGATAGTATATTAGGTTATTATCCTCCAGAGAAGAAGTCAGCCATAAATAATAATAATATATTGAACACCACTATAAATACAGGGCACTGATTAAGGAGGAAAAGAGATGGTCAAGCTACAACTAACATGAAGTTCTCAGTTTGGCTTAAATATCTTGGCTAGGTTTTGGAATATCTAATCAGATTTTTTGTGATGTGCCATCCTTGGGAAAGGTGTGCTACTACTTTGTTTGGCTATCTAGCCTAGGGTTTGCTTCGGAGGAATTCTTTAGTCAAGGTTAAGGTGCTCGAAGGAAACCGACCTATGGTTGAGTGTGAGGTATGCGTCAATGGTAAAAACAATACCATATTTTATATTCTAACAGTTTATGGGCCGACACCCCTTCAGTCAGCCTAAAATGTCGGAAGGAAACATAGCCGCTAGATATTGAGCTCGTTGAGAGCTGTCCTTTGGGTTACTAGTAAGACATCTTCAAGCAATGTGGCTAGGGTTACCAACAGAAGTAGTTTCAGAAACCCTAACATCTTGTCAGAACATAAGTGACAAGATTGATCTAATCTCTGGATAGATCAGTGCACCTTAGACCAATGCATCTCTTGGTACTCTCAAGGCGGGAGATGAAGTTTGGATTTCTGGTCAAATCTGGGTTTGACCAAGTCAAGCAAGCCATAATGAACTCTATGAAATTAAGAACAAGCTAGATGGAGCCTCTAAGAATTTAAGGCATATGGAAGACAAGGATTGACCTCATCCTTGTTAAGAATAAAGTGTTGGACATTGTGAGAGGAAAGGAAAGATGGTGACAGAATTTTGAAGAAGGGAGAAGAAGGAACTGCAAGCGATTACCAGCTATGGAGAAGTTCAAATATTGACAATACCATGAGTATCATAGTGGATTCCGCAAAAGACCACTTGATACCCTACATCTCCATCGACTCATCCCAGTGTATGATGCCTAACAAATCTCTTCTGGTCGAAACATTGGACAAGTTATGAGTGCGAAGAATGAGCTCTGTGACGCTGAAGATGAATGATGGCGATAGAATAACATCATATTTTGTAAGGATCTCCCAGTTAAAGAGATCCCAACTACAAGCTATTGAAGAAATCACTTTAGAAAAGAAATGAATTGGTGAACATAGTACTCAATGGTACTTCCAAGACATGGGATGCATTCTCCGCAAACATGAACACAGGAATTTTGACATTTGAAGAACTTTGGACTTGTTATGCTCAAGAGAATCAAGGATCAATGAAAAGAGAAACCCCAAAAGAAGTACGATGATCAAGCCTTCACAGTAAAGTTCAAGAACTTCAGGAACAAGGGAAGTTTGGTTCAAGGAGGGAAGCCGTCATGAAAAACATTTCATAATACAATGATAGCTTCAGCCGATGCGATCACTCACGGGGAATGTCGGTGTCTCGAGCTAAATAAAAGGAAGTATAAACATGAAGCATCAGTTGTCGGAGAAAAGGAACCCACAAAGAAGGCTAAGCAGGATGGAAGGGCTTCTTCACTAAAAGGTAACAACACTCTTCTTATTTCTTGTACATATCTTACTTGCATAGTCTTTGTACATATCTTGTATATCCATATCTTGGAAAATAATGTGTTCCAAGAACTATACCTATGGAAGAAAAACAAGATAGAATGAATATCATTAAGAGAATACACATGAATGGATGAAATATCCGTCCATTTCCATTTCCATCGTCCGTCCATCCATCCATCCATCCATCCTTCCTCCATCCATTCCATCCTTCCATCCATCCATCCATCCATCCATTCCATCCGTCCATCCATCCATTCCATCCTCCTTCCGTCCATCCTCCATCCGTCCTTCCTCCGGGATACATTTGCTGCAAGCATGAACACAAGGAAGGAGTACCCGACATTTGAAGAACTTTGGACTTGTTATGCTCAAGAAGAATCAAGGATCAATGAAAAAGAGAAACCCCAAAAGAAGTACGATGATCAAGCCTTCACAGTAAGATTCAAGAACTTCAGGAACAAAAGGAAGTTTGGTTCAAGGAGGAAGCCAAATCAACAGAAAAACATTTCATAAATACAATGCTTCAACTGTCAGAAGTACGATCACTACAGGAATCAGTGTCTCGAGCTAAAGAAAAGGAAAGAGAAACACAAAGCATCAATTGCCAAAGGAAAGGAGCCTACAAAGAAGACTAAGCAGGATGGAAGAGACTTCTTCTACTAAAAAGGTAACAACACTCTTCTTATTTCTTGTACATATCTTACTTGCATCGTCTTTGTACATATCTTGTATATCCATATCTTGGAAAATAATGTGTTCCAAGAAGAACTATACCTATGGAAGAAAAACAAGATAAGAATGAATATCATTAGAGAATACACATGAATGGATGAAATACAAATCATATGGAAGCTAGTGTAAGATAAGTTGAATCAATCATGAAGAGATTTAGAAGTGAGACATCAAGAGAAATTGGAGAAAGACTTATGACGACAACTAAGATGGAAGCGTGGACTCTGTCAGATAGAAGAGACAATTATATATTACAGAAGACAATAAGGATGCAAATGAAAGTATGGACTCTATCAAACGGAGGGAGCTGATTATATGCACTCTTACATGAAGCAAGGATTAGGAGGGAGCTAATCCTATGATCCATTGAAGATGATGAAA
>SNQJ01S0309076.1:0-10027 GCA_010110895.2 Picea sitchensis
GGTTCATATATGAATATGCAGGGTATTTAACATTGTTTTGTCATGGCTAAACTCTCATTGGATTGTTTAATCCATACCTTTCACTTTGCCATTGATATTAGTGTTGAGCTCATACCACTGGAATTATCCTTTGTTGTCAAGTGTTATTGAGATATCATCCGACACCGAAGACATTCACACAACCACCAACATTATATTTGAATTGTCATAGGTTAAAAGATAGTTTTCCTGCTTTCATAGATATAGTTTCTTGCTTTCATAGGTTAGAATAAAGTTTTATTGCTGCTGTATGATAGATAAACTTTGCTTTGATAGATTAGATAGTAGTTTGCTTAACATATAATAAGAATTAGTTGTTAGTTCTTCTTGCTTTCAATAGAATAGATTTCCTTTCATGCATTGCATTGAGCATTTAGATTTCCTTTTACGCATTAGAAATAGTTTTGCGTTAGGCATTTAGTTCACTTGCCTCTTAGGCTAGATAGTTGTTCAGTGAAAAGTTTTACTTGCAGTAGTTAGTTGCCTTTGCTTACTTGTCTTTTGTTTTCATAGGTTAGTTAGTTGCCTTTGCTTACTTGTCTTTTGCTTTAGTAGGTTAGTTAGGTGTCTTTGCTTACTTGTCTATTTGCTTTAATAGGTTAGATAGGTGCTTTTGCTTACTTGCTTTCATAGGGTAGTTGCTCATTAAATGTAGGTTGGCAAGTTAAAGAAGTTTGCTTTTTTCATTTGCTTAGATAGTTGCTTATTGCTTATTGTTGAACTAGTTTGCTTTACATAGGGTTTTACTTGCTTTCTTAGGAACTATCCATCGATCCTTGGCCCAAAGGTACTTAGGTCACCTAGTTTCAATTTGCTTAGTAAGGTTTGCTCATTAGATAGTTGCCTTCCTTAGTCAGACTATACTCCTACCAGCCTTCTACCTTTGGGATATATTTTGCTACAACTCTAAGTTTACTTACCCTGGGTTGACAATTTAATTGAGGGTTTTTACTGTGTTTTTAGTGCATATATAACACCCATCAAAAACCTTTTTTGAGGTGAAATTGGACAAATTTTTCCTAAAAACCAATGTCCTAGCAGGTAGAGTCCGAGAAAAAATAAATAAATGAAAACAAAGAAAAAGAGAAAAAAGAGGAAAGAAAAAAACAAGCCTTTGCTCTACAAATGATCAAGCTATGAAATTAGGGTCAACCTCTACCTTGTTTCTCTTTAACTGGTCTCCAATAGAGTTGTAGTGGGATGGTTTAGATACTCCCTACAATCAATTTAATATGAACATCAGTAGGGCTGCCCCAATGAATACCTTACTCCATGTTTCACAAGCATTATCTTCATTTTTAAAATATATCTACAGTACTTTCTGTAGCATCCCGGCTTAACACTACTTGGTTGTAGAGTATAATAAAATGATTACAATTGTGTTATGTCACTAACTCTACATTGGCTTCACAACAAGTGTACCTTGCAGACTTGGGACATCAACATTCAACACAATGACCTCCTAATAATTCAATTTCTTTGGAAGTGAACTCCAAGTCTTATCTCAACCTCTTATGCCTTAGCACTCACCTTTTCAGTCGGTTGGTGTACTAGAAATTTGATCATTCCACCAAGAGGAAGCATGGCACCTGCAATCTAAGTATTTTTTATGACAAAATCCAGGTTCTTACCCCTCTCCTGATTTTTTTTTTTTTGTAGACTTGAAGAGTTTAAAAGGAAATCCTACTACCATGTGAACTTACCATTCCCTATTCCATAAAAAATATACTAAATCGATTCTAAGCTATGCACTTAAAGGTCATATTCCTCAGCTTCATGATTCGATAGCACAAAACTTAGGAAAATTGCTTAGTTCATGAGATGTGATAGGGCACATGTGTGAAGAGAATGAAATTGATTGTTATTGATTACTTGTCATACCATTGATTACTCTTAGGTGCTATCAATAACTCTATCACACCACTTGTTTCTCTCCATCCTCTCATCTAGTTCTATATAATCCTCTCATTTCTTCAAATGATATCCCACATTTGATAACACTTACCTCTAATTCAACAATCCAACCCCAAATAACTTACCCCAGAGCACATTTTATCCCTACAAACTCACCTCTGGATGTAGCACACTATGGGAGGATCAGTGAAGAGGGTCGAGCCATAAGAAACAACAATGATTGCAGACGACCCAAAGGTAATGGAAATCTTTGTAACAATAGGTTGGCTCTCATTTTTCAAAAGGTTTAAAGGCTTAGACCCAAGAATTGCATTGGAATTTTCCTAAACCTTCAATGGTAGGAGGGAATTAGTGTGATAGTTGATCCTGATTGTAACTGAATAGTTCATTAGTCGAGACACATGGCCCCCTTTTCAATATGAAAGGTGGTCAAATAATTTGAAGTTGCTGACAAAAAGTTGGCCTCAGTTTCAAAAAAATCCCTCTCCTGTGCCCGATGTACGAAAATGAATTCAGAGGGACTTGTTGATTTCATTTTGGAAATAGGTAGCCTTCATCATCCAGAAGTTCATAACTTGTGAAGGGAGGTACAACATGGTGTTTCACTACCATGTCAAACTCATGATGCACGTCAAGAATGAAGAATTCATGAACATACCATTCTTCTTGCTCAAAATCCTATAAAAAATGGCTTCCATAGTTCGCAAGAGGGAAAACCATAAGATAGGGTTATACCACCAAGGTTTGATAAAGATGTTGATTATGATCGAGTTGGGAAGACTTAATATCAATTGAGAATTGTTTTTAAAAGGACCAGGGAGAAAACCCAGGGTGAGGGTTATATTGCCTACTAATTGACCTAGGCATGATGGACAACAAAGCTCTACATCTTCCACCTCAATCCTTGACACATCTATTGTTGCGAAATCACATAATCAATAGGATACTAGGGCCTTCGGAGAACCTACAGTTCCAATGTCACAAGGAAAGGAGGTTGTAGAATTACAAGTGGACCTTGCTATAGAACTTACCACTGGTCCATCTCCAATATCTATCTCCTCATCTGAGTCCAATGGATCATAGGGTTTACAAGCTCAAAGGTCGTTCTTTACAGAACACCAAGAAGACCAATCTGATGATGAGATGGTAGGGCCACAATATCCAAGGCCCTCATCTCCAGAGCAACAAGAGGTACAAGTCGATGATGAATTATAAGACTTAGATCCTTCTAGACTTCACTCATCACCACAACAAGATCAATTTCATGATGAAATTGATGGATATTTTCATGCTCTCGAGCCTACTCCATAGCCATAGCATGTTGGATCGAGAATAAGGAGGAGAATCAAAGGTAGAAAAGGTAGGACCAAGTCTTGAATGGCCTCTAAATAATTTGGTTTCTATATCCCTAGTTACCAAGATTTATTAAAAGCTAATAGAAAATTGAAGCTACAAAATCATAAGCTAAAGAGAAAATTGAAAAGGAATAGGTCTAGGGTTTCAATCAATAACCCTATGGATTCCTTATTAGAATCCATTAACTTAGAAGATTCATCAGTGGATAAGGAAAATGATTGTTCAGAAGAGTGTATGAAGTTGGTTCACCAAATAATCAATACCATGGTGAATACATATGCCTTCGTCCAACTAAAACCCCACCTACCTGTATGGCGACATAAAGATGAAATAGTTGATCTTGGGATCATACATAAAGAGATCCATCGACAAGTGATTGAGAAACTGAGGGAAAAATGGTTCTCATTCTATTTAGTCCAGGAGGAGAAATGGAAGGAAAAATTTAAAGAATGTAAAGCACACTTGATGCATGAACAAAACTAAAGGCAGTAGGCCTATGAATTAACATTAGAGGCCATGAATTGTAGGTTAGCATCTCGAGTTTACCCCATATTTTTACATGAGAGGTGGACTAACTTTAGGCTTCGACTGCTGGTAGCAAAAAAACCACATGAGATCAAACAACCTGAAGATTTTATAAATATGTTTCTATGCTCTAATTCTCTCGATCAAAACTTATTATATGAACTATATTAGTTCAACTTCTTCTTGCAAGATAATTCTCAGTGGAACCCCAGTCCTTATGTCAGGGATATTCAACTCCAAGCATTTTCATCATTCATGTTTAGTCATGTTTAGTGGAAGATATATATATATATTTCTATCCTAGGATTGAAGGAGATTCAATATTTATCATTCAAGATGAGTATTCCCTACCATCGATGGTACTAGTTTATTATCAGAGGTTTCTACAAGATGTTAGAGATTCTGTAAGCATTAGATACCATAAGAGATATTCTATCTATGATTACCAAGAAATTGTCATGGCCCACTCCTTGGAAGCATTGTTGATTTCCCATGACATATGGGAACAACTCCCTACTTACTTAAGGAACAAGAATCCCATGGGTTATCCATATTTCAGCCTAGCCCTCAACAAAGAATCATTTTATATAAACTCTATGAGCATACATGGTGTCAGGTGGCTTGGCATCATATTTCACTTTCCCCTTCTATGGTGTTCTACTAGGTTTTACAAGGCACCCATCAGATGGGTAGATTGAGAAGATATCATGCAATGGACTCAGGTAGACAGAGCCCTGGGATTTTATGTTCCAAATGAATATGGATATCTTGCTTTAAATTTGGAATATCTTCACTCAAAGGTTCTTGAACAAGAATAGTAGGTTGCGTTAGGATATGCAACGCTTTTGGTTGGGGGGACTCAATGGTGGGCTCGAAAAATGACATATTTTTTCCACCTATAACTATCTCTTTAGCTATCACAAAAAGCTAGTTTAAACCCTAATGCTTGTCATTATCAGTACTTTGATGTGTACATATCACAAGGTAAGGATGATTGCGATTTATATCTCTTTCTTGTTTGCATAATTAATTTAGGGAAGGTTATGAAATTACTTGTGTTTTTAGTGAATGATGAATGATGTAACGAGAAATACACAACCTGTAGCATGTATTTCACAATATATTTCATAGGGTATCAAATGGATTTGCACAATTATGACAAGTTGAGGAAGATACCACATAATTATAACAACAATGGAGAATCTACCAACTCACTGCCATTGGGGATTGATGTTTGGTAACATCTACACATTCAAATCCAGGTTGTTGCAACAATTCACACTTATTCTTGTTGAGAGGAATCAATAAGTATGCCTCAACATAACATCCTCCAACTAATTCATCGATCCAATCCTCCATTGTGTAAACAAAGTCATGATGCCCATATGCTCTAGGTTTTGATAAGAAAATTAATTGAGTTTTGTTATCATGTGGAGGCTACAATCACTTATGTATCACAATGCTCCAAATATCATTTTGTAATTTAAACAAACCCTTAAGCATATAGGATCTCTGTCATCTCTATTTTTGAATGCAAAGATAATCTGATTGCATTATAAAAACATGGCACTCTCATCTTTGAAGGGAGGCATATGTTTCTAGCATTGTGACACTCTTTCACTTAATATACAACTCAAATATTGTTTGTTATGCGTGATTGTCTTTCAAGAGCACATGGGGATTCTATAGAAAGTGCACATGTCGAACCTTTGAGGGGGCCCACTCTAAGGTGAGGCATTATGTATGTTTTGTGTATATGTTATAGTTGTAGTTTAATTTTGTTTGAATGTTATTTATTTCATTTCTTACAGAGTACTCATGTTGCAAAAAATGATTATTTTAGTTACAGTGTTAGGAACCACTAATGGTTGCAAGTCTAATAAGTAGAGAAAAAGAATGGTATCACAAGATTAGGTCTTTGATGATTCCAATCTAAGAGGAGCCATTAATTAGGCCTGAAACAATAAGTGAATTAGATATTTGATTGTGGATGAGTTAATTTATGTTTCCAAGATTTACAAGTTTTCATTATTTCAGTCTTGCATTAGAATAGATATATCTTATTTTCAATACATTTTCTTAGAATGGATGAGTTTTCCTTTCCATAGAATCTTGAATTAATGAGCATATAATTTCTATTTAGTCAATACAAGGTCCTAGTTCTATGTATACAAAACACAATGTTTCACAAGTATTATGGAACCCTAAGTTGATGATTAAATGAACTAGTGAATTGAAAGTACCCCAGTCTAGTATTTAAAAAAAAGTATCAATATTCACACACGCACATGTCACCTCCATGCACAATTGATAATTTCAAAAATATATAATGATATTTTACTCATCACTTCTCAACCAATTTTCCTATTTTTGTTCTTAGATGTTCCCTTAATCCCTTTTTCTTTTCCTAATTGAGTGGGTGCACATGAAATGACTTTTACTCTTGAATGTTTTTCTAACTAATAAGTTTCAACACTATTGAGTACTTTTCCATTTTAATAAACTATTCCTAAGTCTATATGAGAAATCAAACCATTAATGAACTTTTCATTTTATTATGCTCAAGTATGATGCAAATTAAGAATACTTATACATAAACTAAGGTTGATACCAATAGTGAGACCATGTTAACTTAGAGCCTTCAACCATTTGATACCAAGAGCTAAACAAGTACTACACTTCTTCAAGTACCATTTTTTTTGTGGTGGGGGATTAGTGTCATGGTTGGGACCTATTTAACCTGACCCATTTACTTCTAGATAAAGGATAATGGTCACCGAGAAATAAGGAATTATGCCTTATTGCACACCCCTTAGTAGATCCTTGTGAGCAGAAAAATTTGCGGCCTACCTTCATGGCAACGTGCAACCTTTAAAGAAAGATATACATCTTTCACATGCTGCATGCAAGAGAGTGTTAGTAGGTAGGAATATGAAACCTATACCTCATCTCCTCAATAGTACTCATGTCACACTCTTCATACAAGATTTTTCCCATGTATAAGTTTAATTAGCAATTATCTTTCATGTATTTACACATGTCTAGAGACAAACACATCAAATAGTAATGTCCAATATAAAAAACATTAAATAGTGACATACACATGATAATCACAATTGTCCTGACCCCATCCTAGGTCTACATATCTTGACTCAATCTATAGTCTTAATGCATAGGTGCCTATAGGCCCTACCTATCGCACTTGGCAGATCATCAATAGTTTTTGCAACAATATATCATTTCAATATCTCAAGTCATAAATCCATGAATTCAACCATAACACCTATTAATCATCAAATAGGTTTCATATCACAATGATAATACCTAATAATCACATCATCAGTAAGAAATATTATGTCAACCAAATGAGCTTTAAACATACATTTAGTCCAATATATTCATCAACACAAACTTGGGTCATTCACACATTTGAAATTGTTTCAAATACTAAAAATAATATCAATGTCCAAGTATCAATAAATCTAGTTAAAACAAGGCACTACATACACCCCCTCTTCGAGAAACTTCATCTCGAACGTAACATCCTTGTTTTAGCTATGTGTAATTAAATACTATGTATGGTCACATGCCCAGATATGTAATTTGTAAAGATTGTATATCGTAATAATAAAATAAATGTGATTCCCGCTACAGGTGGAAATTGATAGAGTAACTGGGGGCTAATTTTCCATTGGAGAGGGAAAAATCTACGAAGGGGTTCAAGCGAGAAATATCCATGGGTATTAATCCAAACCCACATTCAGGAAATTATTATTTTTTGTTCAAACCTTCTAATTTCCTTTTGAGTATATAAAATCCCCAATAAACACATTTTAAGAGGGTGGGTGTGAAAATTCACATGCCATGGTTATGAGAGCATGGGGGCTGAGTACAATAAACCTTGGGGAATGTGAGACTTAAATGCATGGGTAAAAGGGAATTTGACAAGTTTTTTACATGCATTTTTTGGAGTAGCAAAGGAGTGGATAACATTGGATCTTGAAGACAACCATATTAGGTGCTATGGGTAGCTTGTTTTGAGCTGCAAATGTATGTAGAAGAAGGTTCTTAGGCATGCAGAGTGCAAAATTCCGTGTGAGAGTTCTCTAGAACAATGAGCTATTTTGTGAGTTTTCCTATGGTAGTGCGCATCCCTGGAGTCCCCAACAATAGATATTCCTATCCAACCTATGCTGGAGCCCCAAAGGGAAGTGGGAAGGTATAAGGGACTATATGTAGTGAAGGGGGATCCCAATCCTTGGGTTGTGTACGTTGAGGGGAAGAGAGTTGGTGGATTGAGATAGCTACAAGAACATTAGTTGTTGTGGGAGTGCATTAGGCTATGGGAGACACCCTCTTTTGTGGATTCGAAGTCCCAGCTTGGGGGTGATTTTCTGCTGTGATTTGGAGTAGAAAATTTATAGTTGGGAGGAACGCCCATCCCTTGCAGTCGGTTGCACTTTTTCCATTAAAAGATAAGTGTTTGATCTATGTTCTCTATTTTTAGTAATGGGTTTTATTGTTGTGCATAGACTCCGAGTTTTTAAAAATTTATATGTTGTTATGAGAATGTTAATTTAGTTGAATTCATGGTTTGAAAGTGTTGTTATATGCATGTGTGTTTAAGCATGTTGCACTGCATTTAATCTTAATGGTATTATAATTTTTTTATGGGTTTAGTAGTGGGGGTCACTATAGAGTGGTATCAGAGCTTTTGGTTCAACATAGGACTCGTATGGGCCAAAGACCAGTGTGAATTTGGTAAATTTTCTATTGAAGAGTTTGATCTATGATGGATTTGGGGAAAATTTGTGAAACTGGAGTGAAATCCCCAAATTTCTAAGAAAATTCAAGTTGAATTTTCACTCAGAATGATTGAGAAGATGATCAATGGCATCGATCTATAGGTTGCAGAGTTAAATTTGGCCTGGAAGGTCAAATTTTGTGTTTTAATGGACACTGATGAGTTAGTAGAATCAATAGCCCAAATCACATTTGACTTGACGATCAATAGTCGAGATTCATTTTGGATCGGTTAACATTTTCAGGTGCACCGAAGAAAATCTCAAAAACATTATGAGATTTTTTGAAAATTATAATTTTTGGGATTTTCAAAAAAACTCCATGGACATGATGATGTGGACCGTACCAATAGCTTGGACTGGCAGGATCCATGTTGGCAGTGCCATGGTGGTGGAAGGAAAGGGTTGTGGAACATGGTTTAATGGATCAACGGTCTAGATCACATTTTATTTGGTGATCAATGGTCGAGATTCATCTACAAGTTTGGTGAAATTTGACGAAGTATGATGAATCAACGACCAAGATCACTTTGATTTTTGAGATTGACAACCCAGATTCATCCTGGTTTTGGTAAAAAACCTTCTAAGTTTCAGAGTTCGACATAATTCTATGAAAGTACAAGCATTTTCGAATAATTGCCGATGAAGAAAATTGTCGATTGCCAATGGAGAAATCAGAGGTCGACGAAATTTTGTGAAGTAAGAAAATCACCAATCGTCAATGCAAAGTTTTTCGTTGATCGCCGAAAAGGAAATCGTCGATCATCGATGGATTTTTCGGGGTTTGGTGAAATTCATGGACAATTTGGTTTGCTAATGAAAATCGTCGATCACCAATGCAGGGAACAAAGGAGGATGACATGTGGCTATTATCCATTGGTCATGCCATGTCAGCATCCACACACTAGTACATATTGTAAAAATTCCGACGTTTTATTTGCGGCGTTATGGACAAAATTGTCCATATTGTCGCAAAATAGAGGAAATTAAAAAAAAAAAAAATTCATGTTGCCTGATAACGTCGGTCTTGCCACGTTGATGTCTCTCTTGCCACATTAACGTCTCTCTTGCCACATTAACGTCACTCTTGCCATATTTTCCACTGGAATGTCTCTCTTGCCACGTTTTCCACTGGAACGTCTCTCTTACCACGTTTGTGAAGATATATGTCGCAATTGCGACGTTTTGGAAACTAGGTTTCCCCCTCCAACGATCACCTTAGTATGTTCATCAAGTCAAAATACCAACGGTCACTTAGGAATTTTTTACGTCGGAATTGCGACATTACAAAATCTATAAATATGTTTCATTTGAAGGATGTTGCGACAAGTTTGCTATAATAACGACGCTTCAAAAAGGGTTTGCGGGTCTTCTCGGCGAACAAAAAATAG
>SNQJ01S0309078.1:0-10027 GCA_010110895.2 Picea sitchensis
GACAGACCGTGCGAGAGCTCATGGACATGAGCCCATAAAAATTTTCAAGCAAGGGAGTATGATGCAGGAGCATCACCAACGTCAAGCGAGCGTGGGGCAAGCGCCAATGCATTTTGGCACATGATAAATTGTTTGAAATGTTTCAATGTTGGATGCACCAAAATTAAATGATATAATTAAGAAAGGGCATACTGGTAGATTGTAATCAGACCTTGAGAGTCCTGCTCTCATCTGAAGGACTAAGAGGCATTTATGTTAGTAAATGTAAGTAGGTAGATTTGAATTCTTAGATTAGACAGTTTTAGGAGCTGGAGGGAAAATGGATATAGACACCCTCACTTGTATCATTGTAACATTAGCAGCATTATCAATCAAGAGAGCAGAGAGCATAAGAGAGCAGAATGACTCTGTAGAAGAAACCATGTACATAAGTTCTGAAATTTATATATAAATCTTGATTCAGACTCTTGGTGTTCAAATACTTTCTGTGTATTCCTGATTGAATGCTAATCTCATGCTTGTTACTCTTTCTGATATACATTTTCTTTTATTCCATGTATGTATGATTTCGTGTTAAGCATTCAAAGTATGAGAGAGTAAAGAATGAGTTTCAATTGTTTCTCTATCTGAGCAAGAGTTTTCCTGCAAGGAGTGCAGTGAAGTTGTCCGCAAGGTGTGCGTTGACAGAAGTCAGAGTCCGTCTCTGCAAGCTCAAGAGGGATAACATTGTTCTCATTCTCACATAAGTGCAAGTTAAGCACAGGAGCTGTGCAAGGAGTGCACAGGCTAAGAGAAGTCTCAGTGTTTGCAACCTGAGCGAAACTGTTGAAAGATTGTTGTCGCGGGAGAGTGCATAGAGTCTAAGAATTTCAAATACTTGGAGTGTATTTGAAGAAGTGCCACAAGGAGTGCATGCATGAGTCTTTTTGAAGACTCTCGGTTGTGGTAAAAATTCAGAAGAGGTAGTGCCTTGAATTTCCGCAAAGAGTGCGCCCAGGGATTTTCCCCAAAGGACTTGAAGATTTTCAATCAAGCTTAGGAGGAATAGGATCTTCGAAGCTATTGAAGAAAATATTAAGAAGTCTAGTGCCTTGAAGTATTTGAAGAAGGCACAATGACGTTCTTGCAGGAAGGGGAAATTTTGTGGAAGAACACTTTGTTCATTTTGAAAAAATCATCAAGGAGGAATTTGACGGCTGGAATTCTCTGTGGAGAATTCACGAAGTTCCGAGAACCGTTAGATCTTGCAGAGGAGAAAGAAGGTTACGGTGGGTGTTTTTCTACGAGTAATATCAGAATAAATAGGGTCGTAGGATCCAAGCCGACGAGGACCACTGGATCGCTTGTGAATATTTATTTCGAGGTTCGGCAGTTGGAGAGTCGAGAGACTTGAAAGGAGAAGTCCTGAAGTCACGAGTCGTGATAGAGAGCAGTGAGGAGTTCGGGATCTTGGCACTTTGGGTGTTGGGATACAACGGAGGCATCGCTTGGGGTGTGAAGTCGCGAAGTGAGAAGCTGAGTACAAGGGACACATGGCATAATCACGTTGTGGGCCCGTGTGATAGATAGGTGGACACACGTCATATAGTAGAAGGAGTCAATGCTCTGTTGACTTCTCGTGTCTCGGGAATTCACAGGATAAGAGTACATGAGCTCGATGCTACAACTCGTGAAGTGGTGAGTAGCGAGGAGTGCTAGTGATAAGCCTAGCTGGTGGTCACGCGCGGAGGGCGTTGACATAAGGGAGCTTTACCCATATCGGCATTTCGAGTTTTGTGAGATTGAAAAGGAGAAGTTGAGAAATTCGACTTGCGAACTTGCGAAGTCACAAGTTGTGACAAGGAATTTGGGGTTAGGCCCTTGGTCATAGTGTTGTGATTGATTTGGAAAGGTGGAGCTCGTGCCTAGTGTTGTTCACGCAAGGGTCAAAGGAGACAAAGAACGATCCTGTGAGCGGAATTCGGCCCGAGGGTTGGGGAGGTCTGCGTCATAAGTGTAAACTACAACCACAAAAACATACCAAGGCATGGTTGGTACAGTTAGCCACTGGCACCAAAAGAAGGGTAGCAGAGGTTATATGAGCCTGCCAATTGATGTTGGGTAGATTCCCCACCCAAACGACCCTAAACTTATTACCCCTAGGATTGTATGATCTTCTCATTGGTATGGAATGGCTAGCCACACATAAAGCCAGATTGGATTGTTACCATAAAACCTTAGAATATGTAAGTAAAGAAGGGAAAAAGATAACCCTTCAAGGGATTCGAAAACTTGTCWCGGTGAGACAAATAACAKCTCTGCAAATGAGAAAGTATTGTTGAAAGGGATGTCCCCTATATGCAATACAGGTGTTGAAAACAAWCGAAGGTGACAAACCAAGCCCTAACGATCACCCTATCCTGAGAGAATACAGAGATGTGTTTTCGGAAGAGGTATCGGGTTTACCTCCGAGAAGGGACATTGACTTCTCGATAGAACTTGCATCAGGAGCGGTGTCGATGTCTAGGACAACCTACCGGATGATCACACCCGAGTTAGTTGAACTCAAGTTGCAATTAAAAGAAATGATGGATAAGGGCTATATTCAGCCCAACGTGTCTCCATGGGGAGCACCAGTCCTGTTCGGGAAAAAGAAGGACAGTACCCTTAGACTATGTATAGATTATAGGAAACTCAATATGTTAACCATAAAGAACAAGTACCCCTTGCCCAGGATCGATGACCTATTCAATCAATTGGGGGGTGTGTCTATTTTCTCAAAGATTGATTTGAGGTCGGGATACCATCAAGTCAGAATCAAGGGTGAAGACATCCATAAAATTGCATTCCGAACGAGGTATGGTTGATATGAGTTTGTGGTAGTTCCATTTGGGTTGACCAATGCCCCTGCCACTTTTATGTGATTGATGAACAATGTACTCAAAAAGTTCCTAGACAAATTTGTGCTTGTTTTTATTGATGATATATTAATTTACTCCAAGAACAAAAAAGAGCATGAAGAGCATCTTAGACTTGTGCTGCAAGTGCTAAGAGAACATCAACTCTATCCCAAATTGAACAAATGTGAATTCTTCCAGAAGAAAATACATTACTTAGGACATGCTCTCTCTGAAGAAGGAGTAGCGGTAGACCCTGACAAAATTAGGTCTATCATGGAATGGCCTAGCCCAAAGGATGTTTCATACATTAGATCCTTTATGGGATTAGCAGGATACTATAGGAGATTTATAAAAGGATTCTCCAAGATTGGTTGTCCAATCACTACCCTCCAAAAGAAGGGGACAAAATTCTTGTGGACACAGAAATGTGAAGAAAGATTTCAAACCCTGAAACATATACTGACCCATGCACCCGTGTTGAAGATCGTTGATCCAGAAGCTGACTTCCTCATGTGCACAAATGCCTGTAAGGAAGCTCGGAGGAGTCCTTACGTAGGGAGGAAGTGTGATCTGCTATGAATCCCGAAAATTGAATGAACATGAAGTCAACTATGTGACCCATGATCTAGAGCTAGCTCCCATAGTGCATGCCTTGAAAATGTGGAGGCATTACCTCCTGGGAAGAAAATTTGTACGTATGACAGATCACTATTGATTGCGATATATGTTTGATCAGCCAAAGCTCAATGCTATACAAGCTAGGTGGATGGCCCTCCTTAGTGAGTTTGATTTCGAGATCAAACACATTAAAGGAAAGGAAAATAGGGTGGCCGATGCCCTTAGCAGAAGTATGAAAACAATTCACCTGGCAGCGGTGAGCACCTGTGAGACGGATGTCAAAGGAAGAGTTAGAAATGCAGAAGAAATAGATCCCTTTATCTAGACCGTGACCATGTACCTACAACAAGAACCCGCCAGAGTAAAATATGAAGGCTACCAGATGACCGAAGGAGGTCTTCTCACTTACAAAAGAATATTTTATATTCTAGATTGTGATGACTTGAAGAGGTTCATACTGGATGAACTACATAAAATACCCTATTCTGGTCATCCAGGATACCAAAAGATGATCACGGCCACCAGGAAACAATTCTATTGGCCTGGAATGAAGAAAGACATAGCCGAGTACCTGGCCAAATGCATAGAGTGCCAACAGGTTAAAGAAGAACACCGACACCCAGCAGGGTTATTGCAACCTTTACCAATCCCAGAATGGAAATGGGAAACTGTCTCCATGGATTTCATCACTGGATTACCAACCTCGACCAAACAGAATGATGTCATCATGGTAGTGGTGGATAAATTGAGCAAGTCTTCTCATTTCATCCCTGTCAAATCAACTTGCAAAGCAATCGATATCGCCCAAGTATTCATGAAGGATATATTCATACTATATGGTATGTTGAAAGAGATTGTGTCTGACAGAGACACGAAATTTACTTCTAACTTCTGGAAATTATTGATGGCTAGTTTAGAGACCAAATTGTTGTTTATCACCGCCTATAACTCTCAAATCGACGGATAGACAGAAAGAGTTAACCAAATACTTGAAGACATGCTAAGAATGCATGTAATGCATCAAACCAAGAAGTGGTAATACTACCTGCCACTGGTAGAATTCGCCTACAACAACGGCTACCAATCATCCTTAAAGATGACTCCCTTCGAAGTCCTCTATGGTAGATTGTGTAACACTCCAGTCAGCTGGATTAATCCCATAAACAGGATTTATTTTGGACTCAACATGTTGAAATAAATGGAACAACAGGTGACTCAGATAAAACAAAACTTGAAGGTCACTCAGAACCAACAGAAAATTTATGCCGACCAAAAGAGAACTCCAAGAGAGTTCAATACGGGAGACCATGTATATCTTAGAGTTAGGCCCAGGAAGAGTTCTCTGAAAATGGGAGCTTGTGCCAAGTTGGAACTTCAGTATTGTGGACCCTTTGAGGTTCTAGATAGAGTGGGACCTATATCCTATAGGCTAGCACTTCCTCCCACAGTCAAATCACATAATGTTTTCCATGTTTCATTATTGAAGAAATATGTACATGATGCTAACCATATAATTGACTGGTTTGTGATTCAAGTGGAACTGGAGGGAAAATTATTACCAAAACCTCAATGCATGCTAGACATAAAGGAAACCCCACTCTGGAACCAAACCATTGCACAGATCAAAGTGCAGTGGAAACATTTTGGCCCAGATGAGGCTACATGGGAAATGGAGGATGCCATGAAACGGGCATATCCGATTTTGTTTACACCTGTACATGCATGTCAAGTTGATAGATAGAACATCAAGGATGATGTCCCTTTAAGGGGGAGGGAATTGTAACACCCTGTTTCCCCCAGTCTATAAAAATAACTATACTAGCCAAGTATTGTGGCAAACTCAGAAATGTGAATGTGTGATGTGAATGGACCTTGTGAAAAAGGTCGATGAATGTAAATAATAATATAAATATATATATATATTGCAGGATTGTTAAGAGGGGGTGTGCTGAAAATAAGACCTCAATGGATGAAGAAAGGTGGTGGAAGGCACATGGAATTGTGGTGTTAACTTCCACCGAAACCAATACCGTATTTGGACTTCACTAGCCCAGAGAACCAAGAGCAACTCTCTGGCCCCAAATTAAATGACTCGCCAGGTTGGTAGGTAAATGGATCCTCATGAGTAATGAGGGATGGGGGTGAACCACCCATCCATAGAGTCCTCATACCTTACCACTATGAGGAAGATCATGCCACACACAACCTCACCAAAAAGAGAAAAGGTAGGAAGAGTGTACGATCGGGGGGGCAGACGCGAGGGAAAGAGGAGAAAGGAGAACTCTGGAAAATACAGAGTGAGTCATAGAAGAGAAGAAGGAGAGTAACCTTCATTCTTGTTCACTAGAAATCATAGACTCAGTCTCACAACATCGTGGTCTCATCTCGGGGGTGACAAGTGGTAAATCCGTTGGGAGTCATTGAGCCTACGGTTGGGTGGAAACGAGCACCCCTCTCAGCAGTTGCAATCACATCTAGTGTTATTTATGATAAGTGTTTTACACCTTGCATCTTGAAATGTATATTTTGACATTTATGATCATAGTCTGTGCAATTATAAATGGTTTTCAGTATAAGACTGTCTGTGTGGTGTTTTGACCAAAAATGGTGGTTGCATGCTTATAATGGAAAGACTACGTATGGCTTATGTTTTATAAATCGCTATATATATGTATATCGATAAAATTTAGACTTCAAGTCTGTTCTCAGGAAATATATGCCCTTATCCATCTCAGGTAATACCCTAGATAGATCTCCCCATAGAGACACTCTTCTTGGAAAGCTTACCAAGAACCTGAAAAAGGATTTTAAGGCACAAGTCTTAGTAATCTTGCATGAGGAAGAATGATCCTCTTAAAATCCCGATATTTTGGCATTTTGACACCTGGGGTGTCAAAGTGCGAGCCCTCTCGTACTCGCAAGTCCCAAAACCCCGATTTGTGAAATTTTGAAATGGTAGCGGATGGATAAGTATCGATTGACGAATGAGATCCTATTGGAAGATCTGAGGTCGGTCACGACTGTTAGATTGGAGGAAGAAATGAGGGTGTTAAATGCCTCAACCCGTTTCTTTTATCTTCGTGAGTAGCAAAGAAATCGAGATCGTAGATCCCCAAGGTCCGTGGGAATATCTGGACCATTGGTTTTCCACATCTAGGGAGCAGCAGGAGAGTGCATAGCGAGGGATAGATCTAAACCGTTAGATCTTAGTCAAAAAGCCCGACAACCGTTGGATTTGTCAGGAGATGCATGAGGGTTAACCTTCGTGAACAGAGGCGAAAGTCCCGAAAGAGGAGTTGGTATTAATATTTTCGACTTCAGGAATTCAAAGGTCTCAAGGAGAAGAGATCGGGACACTCCATGGTGGAAGTCTCGAAACAATCTGGACCATCCATCTGTGGAGGACACGTGGTGGAGATCGAGAGTCCATCAGTATTTCAGACTTCAGGAATTTGGAGGTCTCAAGGATAAGAGATCGGGACACTCCATGGTGGAAGTCCTAAAATGATCTGGACCATCCATCCATGGAGGACACGTGGTGGATATTAAGAGTCCATCGATATTTCAAACTTCGGTAATTCGGAGGTCTTGAGGACAAGAGATCAGGACACTCCATGGTGGAAGTCCCAAAATGATCTGGACCATCCATCCATGGAGGACACATGGCAGAGATTGAGAGTCCATTGGTATTTCGAAAATCAAGAATTCGGGAGTCACGTTGATAAGAGATCGGGCTCTCATATTGATAAATCCCGAAAGAAATAGGATGGAGGTCTTATGAGGAGTGGTCACCTGGATCAGGTCATAGCCAGGAGGGCTAATGTGACAAAGGCCATTTCGGGAAATCAAAAATCAGGAATTCGGGAGTCCCATTGACAAGAGGTCGGGCTCTCGTATTGATAAGTCCTAAAGGGAATAAGACTACGGTCTTATGAGAAGTGGTCATACTGGCCAAGACATAGCCCAGGGAACTAATTGTTGATCGAAGCCTTTTTGGCATTTCAGCATTTTGGGGTTCGCAGAGTCAAAAGACTAGACTCGCTTATATTGTTGAGTCATGAAATGCGAAAAGGCACCTAGTTGTTTAGCCGGTGGTCATAACCGATGATCACATGGAGGTGGAAAAGGGAAGATCTAGCCTACGCTAATCCCTCGTAGGATTTCGGGGATTCCATCCCTCGAGAAAAGCTGAAAATTTTATTATGTCGTAGTGGGTGTGTTACAAATTGGTATCAAAGCATGGTTACAACACTTGGCCTGCTTGGGCTCATGAACGAGTTGCGCAGAAGCTCCGTTCAGAACACTCTTGAAAGGAGTAACCCCTTGTTTTAACCTTCCAAATCAAAATACGGAGTTAAGAATGAAAAACCCCTATTGTGTGTCTGTACATATGAAAATATGAATTATATATTGGTTATAAATAAATATAAATATTGACTAACAACCAACGTTTTTCCTTTTTCACACAAGCGGAAGATGAACCGCGGAAAATTATCAACGCATAGTATGGTGAATCACCATGAAGTGGGAGAGGGATCCCACAATAGAGATGAAGAGTCTAAGGAAAGGAGGGTAGTAGGGACCCCTCCAGATCTAGCCGAGACTGTGAGGAGTCTCATGGTCGAATTACAAAGCTGCAAGGATGACAATGAAAGGATGATGAAAGAACAAGAAAAGAAAATAGAAATTAACATAGTTTTACTACAGAGTTTATCCGATCTACAAAGACAAATGCAACATGAACCTGAAACTCAGAAACATGGTCATATCAGTGGCCATACTGAGAGGAGCACCTCAAAAAACGTCCACCCCAGAGGTAAAGGACAAGCATCGGATGATTCCTCTAAGAAGGAAGCTGGCGATTCAGAGGGCTCTTCTACTAGTAGAACTAGTCCCTATTCCCAAAGGAAATAGAAGAAGCAAAAGTCTTCCAAAGGTCATAAATTTGAAGAATTCAGAAAATCCAAACCACTCTCCTTCGACGGTGAAATAAAGAAGGGAGAGGAAGCAGAGGCCTGGCTACTTGGACTAAAGAAGTATTTCAAAGTCATGACTTTTCAGAAAATATGAAGGCCCGAGTGGCCACCTTCAACTTGAATGCAAAGGCTTCCATTTGGTGGGAATACCTTAAGAATGTGAAAGGGGTTCGTGAAGAGGACCTGTCTTGGGAAAAGTTTGAGAAATACTTCCGGAAGAAGTATCTGTCGAAAAAATATTTCGATGAAAAGACTAAAGAGTTTTATGAACTTAAACTGGGACAACTCACTATAGAAGAATATGTCAACAAATTTCTCGATTTGTTGAGGTATGTACCCTATATCAAGGTGGAAAAGGAAAAGGTGGAACGCTTCATCAGTGGAATACCTAAGGACTATCGGAATAGAATTGAATTTGATGAGCCAAAGACTCTAGAAGGCATTATTCAAAAGGCAACCTATTGTCATGAATAGTTTGGGCATCGAGCAGAACCTCGCAAACGATGGAAACAGAAGAATAGTTCAAGATTTCAGAAAAAGGGGATTAAATCCCCAGGATTTAAGAACTATAAGAAGAACCCAAGAATGAGCTTCCCACCCCAGAGTATGCACCAGCAGAATTTTCCCTCCTTGAGTGGAAATAAAACTTCTGGACCCATATCAGTGAAAACTGATAACCCAAAGAGAGAACCTTTGAAATGCTAGGGTTGTGGGGAAGAACATCTATTGAGAGATTGTCCACACCGAAAAAAGAATAGTCGGAGGATTTATAACATCCAAGAAGATACTACCGTCAATGATGTGGCCAGGAATGTGCTGCAAATTTATGCAGCCTTGGATAATAACCAAGCTAACCACCAAGCTTCAGTGGTCGAAATAGAAGGTATGATTTCCAATCATCTAGTGTCTGTTTTGATTTAACCTAGTTCAAATTTGAGTTATATAGCACCTAAAGTTATTGATAAGTGTAAACTACAACCACAAAAACATATCAAGCCATGGTTGGTACAGTTATCCACTAGCACCAAAAGAAGGGTAGCAGAGGTTATACCAGCCTGCCAATTGATGTTGGGTAGATTCCCCACCCAAATGACCCTTAACTTATTACCCCTGGGATCGTATGATCTGCTGACTGGTATGGACTAGCTAGCGGCCCATAAATCCAGATTGGACTGTTACCATAAAACCTTATAATGTGTAAGTAAAGAAGGGAAGAAGATAACCCTTCAAGGGATCTGAAAACCTATCTCTGTGAGACAAATATCATCTCTGAAATGAGAAAGTATTGTTAAAAGGGATGTCCCCTATATGAAATATAGGTGTTGAAAACAATCGAAGGTGACAAACCAAGCCCTGATGATCACCCTATCCTGAGAGAATACAGAGATGTGTTTCTGGAAGAGGTACCGGGTTTACCCCCGAGAAGGGACATTGAATTCTTGATAGAACTTGCATCAGGAGTGGTGTCGGTGTCTAGGAAACCCTACCAGATGAGCACACCCGATTTAGTTGAACTCAAGTTGCAATTAAAAGAAATGATGGATAAGGGCTATA
>SNQJ01S0309079.1:0-10027 GCA_010110895.2 Picea sitchensis
TTTTTGTTCAAGGGAAGTAATGACTTCCAAAGGTAGATACAACTTCCAAATGTAAAGGGAGGGATAAACCTCCAAGAGGAAGATACAATCCTCCAATATCAAGAGAGATTTGAACTCTCTATCCCTGCCCCTTCCTTCCACCCAAGAATATATGAGAGATAATAAAACTTTATTCAATTCTGGTCTGTTGAGAAGACCCAACTTGTACAGCATGCCCCATGCTCAATATTTAACATCTGATTATGAAACTCGCACCCAAGAAACTACAGTCCGTAGTCTTTCCAATGGAAGTGGTCCCACTACATTTGGAGTCTGTATGAAAAATTTATTACTATTTTACTCGGAACACCTTAGAACACATCACCAAAAGACTTCATCCTCCCTTGAAATACGGCCTTCTTTTGCTTCTTCTTCCCTCTGAAATTCGACTTGTATCAAAATGAATGTATAATGATGTTTATTTATACCATTTATGTCACTTCCTTTTAACATTAGGGCCGACCTGACACTTTCTTATTTTGTAATTCTTTTCTTTAATTATCTTCAGGACCTACATGTACAATTCACTTTGTCATCTTCAAAAATTCATTTCTCCTCAACCATGAGAATCCACGTGACATGCCACATACCACTGGAAACAACATGATGTATACTATCCATCCATGGGTGTTGTATCTGCATGTGCATTTTCCTTAATGTCCAAATACCTTCATCATTCTTGCGGTCCAAAATCCATGACTAGGGTTGACATCAATGACAACAACCAATCTTCCAACAGAAATATTTGTTATTTTTGTGTTTGTGAACAAGTGAATGAATCTCCATAGGAGAGGAGGGAATTTTTACTGTTAGTTTCTAGTTTCAATTGTTTCTCTTCATTGAAACTCTGCAAGGTGTGCATCGAGCAAGAAGAGAACACCAGGACATCGGTAGGAACTTCTCTGTGAGAAATCCCTTGGATCTGAGTTATTGATATTTCTTAGACGCAAGGAGCGTGTGGGAAATTGAAGTCTACACCAGATGAAACTCAGGAGGAATAACACTCCAGGAAGTGTTATCGAAGACCCAAGAACCCATTTCCCCAAGAGGAGAGAGGGTTGAAACCTTCGAGGAATTAAAAAATTCTTCTAAGTATGAAAGATTAAAAATTTGTAGAGGAAGATCATTGTTGACCATCAGGTCATAGTGAGAATTAATGGCCATCTAATGTGAGACAGGAACGCAAATTTCAACATTACATATGCCCAGGAGGAAAGACCCACAAGGACCTAAACGAAAGGTGGAAATATTTCTGGGAGGAATACAAAATCCCATGAGCTGTTGGATTGAGAGGAGTTGCGAACTCGAGAGACCTTTCAGCACTCGAAACCCAGGAGGAATAGCAACCGTAGGACCCTAATAGATCTAGGCCATTGGTTCTTTTTCGTGATTTCGGTGACCGGGAGTACAAAGGGTAAGAGTTGAAACCCTTGACTCACGAAATCCCGAAAGGATCCAAACTGTCAGATCTTCGGAGGCCTAGAGTCGTTGATCTATAACGGGGAGTGTTTCGGCATATCAATGACCAGAAGGAAAAGAGAATAGACTTCGTGGGGTGCTAATTCGTGAAGCATGGACACTGAAATAATCATAGCCATCAACCAAGGGGATATCTGAGCCATAGATCTCGCTCCATCACGATTTCGACGATCATGACTTGGAGGAGCCAGACACGCTTGTGGTGAAGCTCTTGGTCACTAGCATGTGGTTATGTGAATTGGGAAAGGGGTAGGAATTAACCTCCATTAGCCTATCGGGGTCCGCACCGGGGAGTCCTGGCATCGAAAAATTCTAAAATGCGAACCGCGACGCGCCTTTGGGGCTAAGCCCATGGTCATGCCTATGGTCATGAGGAGTACAAAGTGTAAGCCTAGTGGTGGGTTGCACAGGAAAAAAATGGAGAAGGACTTGTGGATTTGGAGATATAGGTTCCATCTCGGAACCAGGAGATTCGTTTAGGCTCTAGATTCAAATATCTTGACTGCGAGGTGACACAACCCTTAGGAGGGATAGGGGATCTACATCGGATTTCATCTTTTTGATATAAATGAGGTACTCTATTCTATTAAATTTGAAGGAATGTAATGAAAAGTAGGATAGACCCTCACAATTTAACTGTAATTATTGAGTAAACTCTGCTAAGTTGTTTGGCTATAATGAAAATCGAATGGTGGAAATGTACAAGGAAATGTAACTGTATTAATAGATTACTACTTCATTATTTTGTGCTAGAAATTACTACCAGTTCGGTGCACCATATACATTTGGTCATTATGTTTTGCAAGTGTATGTCAGGTTACGTAAACACTATTCTCGAAGTAAACCTGGGATTTACAAATATTACACACCTATAGTTACATATATATATATCGTTGTGGGTTATCTCTTGATTTTGGATGATATACCCTATCAAATTAAATTACTGTTGTAAATGATTGTATAAAATAAGAGACAACTATGTATGCAAATATATATATATATAGATAACCATACGACTTACAAGAATCACTTCAAAAACTAAAGTATGTATATCACTAGGTACTAAGGATATAATCGAGGACGATTAAATCTAACTAGCCATATACCAAGTTTCTGGAAATAATAAATAAAAATGAATAGAATCTTCAACGCAACAAAATTATGGAATGAAATGCTAGAGGAGTGAAAGCCCGATGAATTCAGAAAAAACAAAGATTCTGGAACCTTTAATGTATATACACATATTTTGATAAGTTCAAAATTTCATAGCTTTGTTAACAAATAATGAATCATTCGAGCCTCTATATAAGTTAGACATCAATGAAATAAAAGAAAACAATAGATCTATTCGCCACAATGAAGTTTTTTGAAAACAAAATAATACAGGAGCAACTAAAATTGGGGAACATGCTTTCTGGAAGCATAAAGATGATATGATCTTCTTTTTATAAACAATCTAGTTATAATAAATAGACAACATATCGACAAGCTTAGAATTAAATCGTTATTAATCCTTGTATTTTATTACAAGTATGCAGGAGAAAAAAACCATGTGACTTAAACATTAAAGGTTATCATACAACCCAAATCGAAACCAGAAATTAAAGCTGTGCCCAACCTACGCAAGTACTACGCTATAGTATTCCATAGTGAATATTGTTACAACATTGGATTCATTTGCTAAATAGGAACTGAGAAAAAATTGTACACAATACAGTATTTGAGGTTGGAGCCGAGAAACTTCATGATTAGAACGTGGAACGATAAGTCCTGAGGAGTCTAAAAAGAAATCGAGTACCTTCTACACTAGAGGATGCCCAAAATTTGAAGAGTCTGGATGCTCCAAACTTGTAAGGGAATCAAGTAATTTCCATTAGTAACTACCAAGGAATCATAGAGTCACTTATATGATATATAAAATTAAATTTCTACGATAATTTGATTATAAAGAAACAAATACATAAAGGTTTGGATTGCACTTAACTTGGGGCCATAGTACATGTTGTCTTGCCTCTGCTGAGCTGACGTAGTCAGCCATGGACTAAAAGGGAGAAGTGGGCCAAAATCGATTTGATGGGTACCCTCACAAAATCAGGGGTCCCATCATTAGGTCGCGTTAAACAATCCTTAAACTTAAATACCAGAAAGAAATCAAAGGAAAACTTATGAAAATTAAAATGCTCAAGAAATACAGGACGAAATGTATTCTATACTTTATACCAAATGCACAAATCAAGTCAGGGAAGCAATTCATGTATTCTTGCCGAAATGTATTATTTGCCTAAACCGTAATGTTGAACTAAATATTATGACGAGTAATTCTTTATCAAAAACATATATCGAATATCAGTGCCAAAGGGAATGTAATGCTTGAAGATTTAACAGAGCTAATACTCATGCCGAACACCAATTTTTGAATGGTAGTTTACACACACATATATCGATATGATTTAAATGGAATATGTAACCCTAAACTTTAAGTCACGAATTCAAATAATAGCATTCAATAGGGTTCTTCCTAACATATCATTGATACACAAGGCTTCCACCTGATATATGTTTAATTAGAGACTTACACCGAACGGGAACGCATTAACCCTTAAATAAAAACTACAATCTTAACTGTCATCTAGTAGTTTGAGAGAACCTACAGACTAGTAGACACCCAAACAAGTGACCTAGCCAATCAAACACCCAATATCAACCACCGATCTTAAAACCAAGGGAGCATTATGAATAAGTTTCATATGCATTAATATTGAAACTCTTGTGCAAGAAAATCGTTGAAATCAGAAATCTTAAGGCGGAGCACCAAGAAACTTAAAAAGGTTTTTAAACAATCGATGGATGAGTATCCTTACTCGGTTAAGGAGGGCGACCAGTTCACATTCTTTTCTTCCAGGATGAAGCTTCTCCTCAGTGTTTACATTAGAGATATTTCTCCCCAGACATCCTCAAATTATTTTACATAAAGTAATCAAGTTGAAAGGGGAATAAACCTAACTAATTATTCCAGAGAATCTAAGAGGGAAAATCTATAATGATACCATATCATTCCATGTGACATTCAGAAGGTGGCCTACTCAACACTGGACATGAAGACAGGTGACAGGCCTCAGACATGACACCACACGAACCTCCATTAAGTAACAAGACAGAGGATTCAATGTGACCCTGAAAGTTCCACCTCCGGTTCTCGCGCCGAGTTAATGCAAAGGAGGGAAAGGTTTCAAAACATTACCTTATAACTAACGAAGTTAAGCCCTAGTTTAGTTAGAGTGTAACGATTCAACTCATAAGGGGGTTACCCTTAGACTCCGAGGAGAAACAACCAACCCTTTTTTTTTTAAGGTGAGAGTGGACCAATAACTAAAATTGTCCAAGTTTCCTTGTTGGAAAAATTTTTAGACTAAGACCTTGATATCACACCCATACTACAAATTGGACTGGTGTCGCATACTAGAATACTCTTAGTTTAGTTATGACAAAATGTGTTATCACTTATACCTTAGCACCATCTAGACATGAAAGCGAAAGATGGAGTTTACCCATTAGAAATAATCATACCTCGAATTATAGCTTATAAAAGAGCTTTGAGAGTAGGTACACGATACGTTTGAATATATCCAGCTTTGGATATAAATGATTTAATCAATAGGAATTTTTATAGATATGTATAATCTATATATATATATACACTAGACTATATTTTTTCAAGGAGTAAGGATTTGTTTTTTTTTAATATCGTTAACACTCCCACTAATGATAGAAATATAGCAAGGAATTCAAGAGGCTATGAATGATAAGGCCATTCATGTGACATCCCCAAAACAATAAATTATTTTTAATTTTGAGATTTCTTAGGAAAATTATTATGTTTTTGGTAAATTTGAAATTGGAAAATGTTTTTCCATTTTTGGCAATTCTGAATTCCGAATTTAATTAATTATAATTAATGATTATGACTATTGGGAAGAGACCTGATTTGAACCAACTAACTTATTAACTATGACACTTGTATAAAACGTAATATTTTATAATTATTGTTGGAAGACAAATGGAACAACCATGTTGAAATCAACAAACCATGACTACATGAGTGGGGAACATGTTGGAACTACCTCAGGGTTGATTGTTACATGTGGAAAATAAGGAATTTTTCCATTGGCAACCCCTAAAAATCAGGGATTTGCAGAGATGCGAAAATTCCCAAGGGGAAAAAGACCTAGGCATTTTTGGTTTTGGGATATATGGCATATGCGAGGAGGCACGACACTGCCTAGTATGTCGGGGAAAATATTACTAACTACTTGGTTTTATGAGCACCACTTGCTGAGTGTGAGGAAAAAGAGAAAATTGTTGAAGCTGAAAGGAATTTTGCTGAGAAGGAGTTCCAAGTTATCCCTCATGGATTCATGTTTAGGCTAGGGGGTGAACACGACAAGTGATTTGGATGCCATGTTCTAAGGTTGGGAGGAATGTGGTTGTTCCATTTATTTTTCCAGTATTTATTCAAATATGTTCCTCTACTTTCATTCTTGTTATATTTCTACTGTTGAAATGATTATACATGCCTTTATTTCTAAATGCAAACCCTATTGTTCATGTGTGAATAGATCGAATTACAGAGTTACTACTGTAGGGTACTCGTTGTAGAAATAATTTTGTTTGACTAAAGACTGTATGTACAAGATTATAACATGTTATCCATTATGGGAACATAACTGTTATGATAATGAGTGAACTGATAAATCGATTGAGTAATTTTTGTTGTGGTAAGAATAGGATATAAATAGTGAATAGCATTGTAAATCCACTATGTGTTAGTCATGGAAAGGATAGAGTTATCCTATATAAAGTAATAAATTAACCATGTATATACAACTATGAATTATGGAAGTTTCTACCCACTGTAAGATCAGATGTTGATAACGTATTCAAGTTTTGTTTCAACCTGTCCAGACTAAAAACCCCAAATCAGGATGAAACTCTACCATGATAGGAATTCATGAAATATTTATGTAACTATAGGCGTAAAGTTATGATTAATGTATTGCATTTTTCATTTGGCAATCGATATAGTAAACGACATAGAAAAGACATTGTATAGTTATAAAGTTATGTGCACGTATATAGTAAGTAATTAATATGAAAACTTTCTAAGAGATTATGTATAACCCACTGTATAATCAGAGTATCGAAAGAATGTCTCTCTCTCTCTCTCTCTCTCTCTGTATATATATATATATATATATATATATATACATAAGAACTCGCATGCTCGAAAGCGAGGCAATTAGTTCCAGAAAGAAAAACTTTGAGTACAGTTCGGAATGAAACCAATCGGTCAGTCTAACTAATACAAGTCCGGGATAAAACATTACAGTAGTAAACACACGAATTAATACTTCTTGCCCATTTATTTGTTCCTAGATAAAGGTCGAAAGAAAAGCCACAAGAATAAAGAGAAACTGGTAGTATTCATAATATCAATTACACTATGAAATCTATTAGAAGTTTCTATTCCATTAATGTTTTGAATAACGTCATAGTATAGTTCAACATAATCATTTGGTATAAGGTAGACTCTCTTACTTAGTTGTGAAGGCAAGTAACAAAAGTAAAATCTAGTATTAAAACAAATAAATCTCTAACACAAAGATAACTCAGTCAAATCCTTCTACCACTAGTTGTCGAGGCCCTTATTGAAAGAGGCAGAGTGGAACCCAAATACCTCTTAAGTAGATATCAGAGGTCGATGTCCATGATTTTCTTGTGGCCTAAACCTCTACACCAAGTTGTAATAAAAACCATCAATAATCATTCAACAGAGGTAAGATAAATACAATAAAACGAGTAATAATCGGAAAGGAATTGCAGAGTCATACTTAAATTTAATTGGAGGGATCCGATATCTTCCTCTACTGCATTGAGTTGAGTAACTTTCCATACCGAAAGGGGAGGAGGAGCCAAAGTCTCCCTGATGGGTACCCTTGCAAGAACAGGGTCCCACCATTAGAGATAAGAAACGATGGGATATATGGAAAACATTTAAGGAACATAATATACAAATTACCAGTACAATGTAGAATGTGAGTCACATAACGAGCATGGGACAAAGATTTATTCTAAATTACAAGTTTGAAATTGGAAGCAATATATCAATAACACCACCAAAATATATCTAATACCATCTATGAATTTTTTTAGTTAAGGAAAAGAAACTACAAGGTCAACTCTATGCCAAAAACACGAGACTCATATGACCTTTGTAATACACTCAAAATATAAGTAAATGGACACAAAAAGAATAAAACCGATTGTTCGTAGTATACAACATAGGGTATAAATCTTTTGATGTAGGGTTAATCCGACTGTTAATTTTTTTAATCTTGAAGACCCCCTTTAATCATTTCAGAGTTAAGGAAAACCTGGTTACAGTCAAGGGAGGAAACTCGAAGCTCAAAGAGTAGCATGAGATAAAAACCCTCTATACGGTCGAAAAGCCTGATGTTCACTTAAGGAAGAAAATCCTAGATATAAAACTCTATTACACACAGTCATGTAGGATAGTAGATGAGGAATGAGGCCAGGCCAGGTAACAAGGTCTCTGAGAGTTCAATAAAAAATAACATATGTTCCGTAGACAAAATTTTAAAGACACAATATCAAGTTCTTTCCACAGGATGTAATGACTTGGTTTAGAAAAACTAGTACAGAGAAAAAGGAAACTACAGAAACCCTAAGCTCTTATAGGGTAATGTCGACACCATATTTCTATAGTAAACCACAAAACAAAACCAAGAATTCTACTGAGAAATTGGCTGAAGAGACTGGAGTACACATGACCCACCTTAACGATACAACAAACTCATATATAGATGCGAAGAACAGTTGAAGGTCGACTTACCTTGCATAAGGTTGTCCGTCTGGAAGTTCCTTCCAAATACTCTTCCACCCATAACAAATTCCAAGCCACGAATTCATGACCACAATATTGATATGAATACCAAACGGGGATGGTCTGTAACATCTCGTCCCTTTTGTTTTTTCTCCATAGAGCCAAGGAGTGACGCAACCTGCCGCTCTCACAGCAGCTGGTCGCTCCTCTAGGACCTTCAACAACGCCGCCCGAAGAGTTAACAACTCTTATGACTCCCTCGGGAGTCTTTTACCCATAGTTCTCTTCTCCGCGATCTCCCCCTTCAATAGTCAGGAAATCGGGTTTCGCGGACTCGCGAACCTTGGGCGCACATTCCGTGAAATATGAAACTCCAACTTCTGATCCCCGATGTCAACGATCAACACTCCTGTGTATCGGGGAGTTTCCTATCGGGAAATCGGCAGATGAAAGGAGGCGATTTTCTCACCTTTCAAAACCCTGAACGCTGATGTGCGATGCCACGTGTCGTCCTCCACTCCGTCTCCGTGGGACCCGTCGAAACTCGGGGCTTCGCAGTTCCTCCATGCTCCCTTCGACCTTGAAAACGCCGAAGTGTCTAGTCCCAACTCCTCGGGATCTCGTTCCACCTGTCCTTCTGATGATCGACGACTCCAATTAAATCGGGAAATCGCAACTCGCGATTTCAACGTGCATGCAATGCTTGCACTCGCCAACCTCGATATGCCGATACCCGATGGCCAATGGGTTCTGCCTGCTCTCGAGGGTTAACCCTTCGCTACTTCTCCCAGATCCGACGATCCATAGGAATTCGTGCTTCCTCCCAGAATTTCCAAGTCGTCGATTCCCTTCCTCTGGTGAATCCTCCGGCTTCCAAGCTTTCCCTTGGTTTGAATCTCTCCCAGGCCTGTTCCTACAATATGAACGAGGAACTATCCCTCCTGAGCTGAATTGTCACTGCCTCCTTCAGAGATTTAAGCACGCTATCTGTGCTCCACATTCAACAACCTTCAAAGTGTTGAAGTCTTCCCGGACTCTGGGACTCACAAACACCGTAATCCTGGCCTTCCCTTTTCTCAGACTTGCTACTGAGCCTTCACGTCCAACCTGCACTCGCCTGCATGGTTCGAATAACAAAACACAACCCTGGTCGAGGAGAATAAGAGCTTCACTGTTGAACCTCCTCAACGCACTCTATGCAGAGGAATTCGACTGCACTCTATGCAGGAATCTCCTGGTTCGAACAGTGAAACAATTGGAACTTATTCCCTCATTCTCTCAGGTTTCGAACCTGATATGCAATCACGTATGCAGCATAAAAAAGGTAAGCATAAAGAGAAGGAAGTATGCAACAACATAGCATCAATAACACACACAATTCAAACACAGCCATGGAATTGAATCAAGAGCTTTCTTCTATTAATTCAATCTGTACATGGGTGTTCTTCACAAGTTTTCTGCTTGTTCTTTTCTCTCTTGCTCCTCTCTAGTAATGCTGAATAATAATCAATTACACAAGGAGGGTGCCTATATTCGTTTTCCCTCCTGGAAATGAAACTGTCTAATCTACAACTAACCCTATCTACCAACATTTAAAACTGTTAAATG
>SNQJ01S0309080.1:0-10027 GCA_010110895.2 Picea sitchensis
ATATATTTGTTAGAATTTGTTTCATCCATAGAACCTGTGTACAGCATATTGTTGCTGCAATATACTCTGCTTCGACTGTAGATAAAGATACTGATGATTGTTTCTTGCTTAGCCAAGATACTAAACACTCACCCAAGTGGAACACTGCTCCACTGGTGCTTCATCGGTCATCAATGCAACCTTCCCAATCTGCATTTGTGTAGGCAATAAGTGATAGATACTTTCCTTTTAGATACCATAATCCAAACTCTTATGTTCCTTTGAGATATCTGAAAATCCTTTTCACTGCTAAGACATGTGATTCCTTTGGTGCTGCTTGAAATCGTGTCACCTGTCCAACTGCCTGCATTACATTTGGTTTGGATGTTGTCACATATAGTAAGTTAGCAATCATTGACATGTATTTCCTTTGGTCTATAGACTTTGAATCATCATCTTTGCTCAACTTGCAACTGGTTTGCAATCTTCCATTCCAAACTTCTTTAGCATTTTTCTAATATACTTAGTTTGAGAAATAAAAATTCCTTGGTTTCTTTGACATATCTGAAGACCCAGAAAGAAGGATATTTCTCCGAGTAATGACATTTCAAATTCATTCCACATATCCTTTGCAAATTGTTGGCTTAACCTGTCATCATTACTTCCAAAAATAATATCATCAACATAAAATTCAATTAATAAAATACTATCTTGAGTTACCATGATGTAGAGGTTGTTGTCTGCACTTCCTTTTCTGAAACCTGCTTGCTGTAGATATTTATCCAGTCTAGAGTACCATGCTCTAGGAGCCTAATTTATACCATACAAGACCTTCTTCAATTTAGACAGATAATCTGTGTTCTTGGACAATTGAAATCCTTCTGGTTGGTCGATGTAGACTTCTTCTTCAAGTTCCCCATTCAGAAAAGATGATGTCACGTCCATCTGATACACTTTAATATTCTTGGAGCATGCATAAGCTAAAATCAATCAGATTGCTTCCATTCTGGAAACTGGGGAAAATGTCTCTTCAAAGTCGATTCCTTCAACCTATGTGTATCCTTAACATACCAATTTAGCTTTGTTCCTTGTAACCTGTCCATCTTCATTCAATTTATTTCTGAAAACCCACTTTGTGCCAATCACATTCTTATTCTTTGGTCTTGGAACCAATTCCCAAGTGTCATTCTTCTCTATTTGATCAAATTCTTCATCCATGGCCTTATTCTAGAATTCATCCTTGTTGGCCACTTCAAAACAATTTGGTTCAATTGTAGATAAGAGTGCTAGGTGTGTTTGTTCTGGTGAACAGATTCTTCTTCTAGTCTCAACTCCCGCATCCTTGTTTCCGATAATCTTATCTGAAGGATGATTCTTCTGTACTCGTTTTCTAGGTGTCTTTAGAGGAACTTGTTGAAATTTCTCTTCTACTTTTGTTTGATCCTCTTCATCTTCCCCTTCTACTTCTTCTTCTTCTTCGTCGTAAAGTTGTTCCATTGATTCATTTTCTTCTTCCTTTAATTCTCGTCCACCTTTCTCATCAATTGTTACATTGATGATTTCCATAACTTTGTTCAACCTCAGATTGTAACACTTGTATGTTTTCCTTGTACTTGAGTAACCAACAAGTACTCATTTGTCCACAGGAGAGTCAAACTTTCCCATTCTGCCATCTTCTCTTTTGATGTAGCATTTGCTTCCAAATACTCTAAAGTGCTTAACATTTTCTGGTCTTCCTTTCCATAGCTCGTAGGGAGTTTTGTCATTGTTGTTTCTGATCATTACTCTGTTTTGAATGTGAACTGTTGTATGCACTGCATGTGTCCAAAAAATATCTGTCAATTTGGTCCATTAGCATTGTTTGAGCAATTTCCTGTACTGTCTTGTTCTTTCTTTCAACAACTCCATTCTGTTCAGGTGTCCTAGCAACGAAGATTTGTCTTTTAAACCCTTTGTTGTAGTTGGTCCAACTAGATCAGTATGCACAATTTCCAGTGGTCTTGTCGTTAAATATTCCTTTGATTTGAACCTAGTCTTTATTTTCTTTCCTTGTTGACAATGCTTGCATAAAGTGTTGGTTGGTTTCGTGATCTGGGACATTTCTCTAACTGCTTCGTTTCTGCTGACTTTGAAAAGGTTATCTAAGTGTATGTGACCCATTATTCTGTGCCATGGCCAAATTTCATCTTCCTTTCCTAGACAACACTTTTAATTTTCAATTTCACTTAATACATATATGTTGTTTGAAGTTCTTGCAATTGTTGAAATCAATTTTTCTGAACCTTGTTTTCTTATCTCGCACCTCTGTGAATCAAACGTAATTTTATGACCTTGGTCACACATTTGACTTACACTTAGAAGATTATGTTTCATACCTTCTTCTAGTAGAACATTTTCTGCCTTGGTATTCTTGTTTCCAATTCTGACTGTGTTTTTTCCAATGATTTTATCTGAATCATCATTTCTAAAGGAGACTGATCCATCTCTTTCCTTTCTTAATGTAAGAAACCTATCTTTATCACATGTCATGTGTTTTGAACAACCATTGTCAACATACCAACCACGTTTCTTCTGCTTAGCTTATAGAGAAAGTGTGCATTCTTCATTGCTATACTGATTTTGCTTTCTTATCCATGTTCTCTTATGAGGTTCATATCTGTGAATGTTGTTGTTCTGTTGTGGTTCTCTAGGAGGGACTGCCATTCTACAATCTTTGGCCATGTGTCCAAAGTTGTTGCACTTGTAGCATTCCACTTCAGTGCTCAATGATTCAAACTTGTTGTAGCTTCTTCTCTGTGTTTCAATAGGCCTTCTTGGATAACCATTTTGTGTATGACTTTCAAAGTTGTTTATGTTCCTCCTCTTAGCTATGCAATTTACATCTTTATGTCCAAAATTATTGCATGCATAACATAAACCAAAAAATATAGTTTGATAACTGGGAATTGAAGATCTTCTTAAAGGAGTTACTTTTATGAATCCTTCTTCTTCCTAAGGTCTGCTTGTTTATGTCGGTTGTTGATTATGAAATCTGAATCTTCTTGGTGGAGTGTCCATGTAATCTTCCTTGCAAGTATTCCTATTCTCTTTGATTGTTTTTGCATAACTTCTTGGGTATGTTTCTTATTCTGTTGCTTTGGATATTGATCCCTTTTCTGTATGATTGTATCCAAGTCCGGACTTATCATGATGAGGCTTTTGACTATTGATAATGTCATCCAAAACTTTTGAGTTGTTCTGCATATTTTTCTTTTGAAGATCCTTTCTCAATGTGACAATCTTTGCTTCCAAATTTCCAATGATCCTGTCTCTTTCTTCTATCTATTCTTATAGTGCTTCTTCAATTCTTTTATCTTCTTCTATTTGAACCTTCAATTTCATGATTATTTGTTCAAGTTCCCGAGTGTCTTCTTTCTTATCTAGTTCTGCTTGTAGCTTCTTGTTTTTCTTCTTTTCTCTTCTTATAACTTCTATAGCACTCAACAATTCTTTTCGGTAGTCAACTTCTGCCTCTTCATATTCTTCTTCGGTGTCTTCTTTATCATAGTCTTCTACTACCATGAATATAAATCTTTCCATTTCACTGTCACTGACTTCATCTTCATCTGATGAGGAGATGTATTCTTTGGTGTATAAGCTTTTCTTGAAAGCTTTTTTTTTTGTTCTTTTTCCTTTATATGTGTTTTTTCTATTTGAGTAATCTTCATCATTCCTCTTATTTTTCTTATGAGGAGATTTGTTGGCAAAATTACCAATACCATCAAAATTAAAACAAATCAATGGAAGCTTACCTTTATATTTTCCGTTGGTTCCCTTGTTCAATCTTCTGACAAAGTTAGCCACTTCTTCATCATCTTCTGAGAAGTCACTGCTACTGCTATGTTCCTTTTGCTTTGATCTTTTGGATGCTTTGAAAGATGATTCTTTTATATCTAGATTTTTCTTTTCAGTTCTCATTTCATATGCTGTGAAGATTCCATGTAGTTCATCCATGCTTATTGAGTCTGGATCTGCTCTTTCTTCTAGTGTTGATATCTTAGGATCAAATCTCATAGGAAGAGATCTTAGTACCTTTTGAACAATTACAGATTCTTCAATTTCTTCTCCCAATCCTATGATTGCATTCACTGTTTCATCGACTCGTAAGAAGTAAGCTGCAATATTCTCATCTTTCTTCATCTTTAATTGTTTGAATTGACCTATGTAAGTTTGAATCTTTGTTGCTTTGACTTTTGAATCTCCATAAATATTTTGAAGTTTGTCCCAAATATCTTTAGTGGATTTACAATGTACAACCTTGGTATATACCGATTCATCAAGACCATTCATAAGTGTATTTGTGGTTTTTGAATTATTTTGACTGAGTTTCATTGCTTTTTCACTTGTTGGTGGAACTGTTGGTTATTTGTATCCATCTACTACTGATTTCCAAATTTCAAATCCTTATGCATGTATATATGTTTTCATCCTTCTACTCCAGAATTCATACTTCTGTCCATCAAACTGTGGTATTCTGTTTTTATACATGTTGTTGCTCTCCATGATCTAGTGGTTAAACTGATTTTTGAAGGAACCTGCTCTTATTCCAATTGTTGGATTACTGAGAGGGGGGGTGAATAAGTAATAGAGAAATATAATCCTTTTTAACCATAAAATGCAGGGGTTATATCAATGTCGCATTATCATCCAATAGTTTTAGAGTAAATAAACAATGAAAAAATGAGCAATCATACACATACATAGTACACCAGTGTTTTTACGTGGAAACCCAAAGCGAGAGAAAACAATATAATGCTTTTTCTTATTTGTCTTTAAGAATTACATTCATTGGAAGAACCAACTTCCTTTGTTTTCCAGCTGCAACTAGAAGGAGAGTCCAACCCCCTAGTTTCTCAGGCTACAACCTGAAGGAAGCTCCAACTCCCCGATTCTCTGACTACAACCATAAGGAGGCTACAACCCCCTATGTTCTCCAGCTACAACCGGAAGGTGGCTACAACCACCTGTCCTTGCCCCGTCCAACAACCCTGTCATAGAAGTAGAATGATGGAACCACTGTCACACTATCACTCTGAGATATACTATTCTAAACCTGTACCAATCAACCTGCACCAAACAACCTATAATCAACCTGTACCATAAATAAGTGCATCAACCATGCACCAATCTGTACGTCAACCTGTACCATCAACGAGTGCATCAACCATGCAACAAATATGTACCAATCATGCATCAAATACACATAAACTATGACTCATCAAAATGTATCAACATCATCAACTATACACCTCATGTATGTGCCAACTCATCAACTACTTGTCTCAACCATGTACCCAACATGTACCTCAACCAAAAGCCTTCATCAATTTCATCATCCAAATCTGATTTGTAACCCTGTAATAGACCTGGTGTATATGATCACATACCTACAAACCTTCCTTAACTTTAACAACGAGAGACTAGCATTTTCATCAAACTTTACTTTAGTCTCACATGACTAATTTTGGACTAGTCAAAAACCTTAACTTGAAATAATAATAACTATGTACTTGTAATGAATAAAGATCTGAAAATAGTACACAATGTTCTTCAATGTCTTTATGCAATTCCTCCAGGTTTCACTACTTGGAACCTCTCATAAAATGAGTTATAGCAAAAATGACATACCTTGTTGAATTATGGTTTATTCTAGAGAGCAAACTTGTAGAGCGTGCCCCACACATAATATTTATTGTGTGGATCTGAAAATGGTACAAAGAATACACAGACTGTACTATAATCAATACATTTGGTATTACTGAATTTGGATCTGTTATGAAGAAGTTATGACATTTTTACCCGAAACACTTGTTTTAGACTAGTTTCAGGACTAGCCACAAACCCTATTTTCCACGGAGTGTAACTCCAAAAATATAACGACCCACAAGCTGAAATTTTTATCACAACTACTTGGATATGTTTACTCAACGTCCTCCAGATTTCGCGGTCTGAATCATTATAGAAAAAAAATATTATGAAAATGGTGAGATGACATGTAAATAACATACCTTAGAAAACATCATCAAAATAATCTATCCTCCCTTGAATTTCGGCCTTCTTTACTTCACCTTCGCTTTGAAATTCGCCTTAGATATCCTTTGGTTAGCTCAGTCACTTGTAGATATTCAATATGCTCAAGTGTAATTAAATGAGAGACCCTTGTCTCTTATTTATACTTTTATGTAGCTTCCTCAAGGGGTTACCTTCTAACCATGTTAAACCACTTTCCTTATTTTAGGGTTAACCCACTTCTAACCACTTGTCCACTTAGTAATTTCTCCATTAACTTTATTATTTAAATAATTTATTTTGTATCCACTTTGAATTATAGTACACTCATCACTTCACTTTATTATTTAAATAATTTCTTCTTTGCAACTACTTTGACTACTTTGACCTTTTGGGGCTTCTAGATGACTCATGAGGGTTCTCCAACTTCACATGGCCATAACTCTCTAACCGTGAGGATTTATGTGATGTTCCACATACCACAAGAAATGGTATGACATGTACTATCCATATAGAATAGTTTTACCTTCAAATATATTAAAAATCATACCATTATACATCAAACAAACTTGGGTCCATTACCCAAACCTTTGTGCTACTGGAATTCACTACCGGACTTTCTTCAAGGATTGACATCAATGACAACCAACCCAAATAATCAACAAAAAGAACTCATTTTAACAATGATCTCTACGTGAATAATTGTGATGGTGATATGTTGTATTCTATGTAGATGATTTAATTATCATAAGTAACATAACCGATCTCATTGATGGTTTGAAGAATACATAAAGAAAACCTTTGATACTACATACTTGGTTTTGCTACACTACTTTTTTGGTATGCTAATTTCGAAAGAGCAAGGTAGGATTTTCTTATCTCAATCGAAGTATGTTCTTGACTTATGGAAATATTTAATATAGAAGAATGTAAGTTTTCTCCCACATTCATTGAAGAAGTGAGTAAGGTGAGTTGCATTTCTAATTCTTAAAATGTGGATGTCAGCCTCTATAGACAACTTGTTGATAGTCCCATGTACTTGACTTCTACTGGACTAGATATTGCTTAAACAATTGAGATGGTGTCTAGATACATGTCTAATCCACACATTGAACATTATAAGGAAACAAAATGAATCTTGGATACATCGGTGGAACTTATTATCTTGGTCTTGAATACCCATCTATCGACACTATTTTCTTGACAAAATATACATGAAGTCAACTTCTAGATATGTTTTCCACCTTGGGAAATGAGCCATTTCATGGAGCAACATAAGAAGCAGTGTGGCTAGGAATGATTTTTACAAAATTGAATCTTGCTTAAAATGAAACTACCTTAATTTATTGTGATGATTAAAGTTATATATTATTGTCAAAGAACCCAATTTTCCATGCAAGGCCAAGCACATTGAGATCCATCACGATTATGTTTGTGAAAAAAATGCAAGAAAACAAATCATGTTACAATATTGCATGACATAAGGCCAAGTTGCAAATATTTTCACCAAGTCATTAGCTCCATTAAAGTTTGTCAATTTTAGAGACATGTTGGATCTCAAAGAAGTTGTCATTAAGGGGGAATGCTAGGCATAATTCCAACTTCCCATGTGTCTGAGTAATAACATTTGTATTATGGTCATGACATGTTTTTTCATTTTCCCAAATAAACATTAATGGGAATGTTACAATTGTATAATGCTTATTTGCAAAAGTGTCTAGAATTGTATTGTCAAGTCGATGAATGAGAATGATTAAAATTAGATATTTTATACTATTGTTGATGTATAATTCCCTAAACAACATCACTTAATTTGTCTAAAAATGGAGTTGCATTTTGTTTGAGGCGTATTAATTGATGAAGTGAGTATCATCATGTGGGTGTGAATTGCCTAGTTTTGTAACTATCTCTTTGCATGCTTTGGTTGTTCTTCTATTTTTTAATTTCTTAAACTATAATACGAGTCAATGCATTAATGGTAGAATTGTGTCTCTCAAGAGCGACAACCAGTGAATGATTTCTCTTTCCTATTGCCTTTCCTATATTTTTCATTCTAGATTTTGTGGATTCTATGTAAACAAAACCATCTTCCAAAACTACAAGTGCATCAATGGCATCACCATGTGATCTATATATTCAATGCACCTCAACTGACATAATCAATATTGTATCCACATGTTTGACACAAAGAATCTTATATTGCCTACACACTTGAACACACTTCTTAGGCAATATGTTGTTCATCATATAATCCTTTAAGGTCAACATGGTGGCCACCATCTTATGACCTTGAAATATGCATATTGATCTTAATACATTTCCAAACTCTAAAACTGTGTGATCTTGGTGAGGGATGAATATCCTTATTTAGAAGAAAAAATACACTTCATGGCTCCATTCCATTCCCATTTATTCAACATGTGCATCAAGATTTAGAACCCAATGTTTCCAAGTCAAATATCTAAGTAATTGTTGTTAGTTGTGGATCCTGATTATCTTCTTGATTTAGATGTTTGTTTTAGCCGTTCTTGGACCCCATTCCATAATGGGGGGTTGTGGGGGGGGCTTTCCCCTCCACAATTGTCGCCAGGGGGGGGGAGAAAACAATTTTTGTAGCCCCCCCTGACAGGGGATTCTGGGGAAATGCCCCCGAAGCGAAATATTGGGAAAAATTGCCTTGTAAATTATTGTAATTTCGTAGTCAATCTAGACCATTCATTATAAGGTCATAGATCCGATGGTAGAAGTTATTTTTTAGGGTTTTTTTCTCTAGAAGGAAACCCTCTCTTATGAGGGAATTGTATTGTGGCTGTGTATGGTTGCGAATATTGTATTCTGAGAGAGGATACCGTGAGAGAAAGAAGAGGATGTTATAGCGGGTGTGTTGTAGGTTGTATCCCTTCATTTTGCTAGATAATAAAAAAAGGAAGGACCTGACAATTTCTTTGGTGGATGTAGCCCACACTGGGTGAACCACATATATCTGTGTCTCTATTGTATTGTGTATCTTTTGTGTTTTATTTCTGAATTTGTTTTTATTTTATTGCTCTAAGATCTTGTTTTTCTAACAATTGGTATCAGAGCGAAAGGTAACTCACAGGAAAAGAGGGTTCTTGGTTCGAGTGGGAGCAATGGCGGAAGATGGAAAGTTTAGAGTCGAGAAATTTAATGGACAAAACTACCAATTATGGAAGATGCAGATGGAAGATTATTTATATCAGAAGGATCTATTCCTACCATTGGGAAGAATAGAAAAAAAACCGACGGCCATGAAGGACGAAGAATGGGAGGTTCTTGACAGAAAGGTACTAGGAACGATACGCTTGAGCCTGGCAACATCGGTGGCTTTCAATATTTCGAAAGAAAAGACAACAAAGGAGTTGATGGATGCATTGGCTAAACTGTATGAAAAACCCTCAGCATCCAATAAGGTATTTCTAATGAAGAGATTATTTAATATGAAGATGTCAGAAGGTGGGTCTATTGCTGATCATTTAAATGAATATAATATGGTTACTAATAAACTAAGTTATGTAAAAGTGGACTTTGATGATGAGGTTAGGGCTCTTCTAATCTTGTGCTCATTGCCAAAAAGCTGGAACGACTTGGTCATGGCTATAAGTAACTCTGTCTCTGGTTCAAACACTTTAAAATTTGATGATGTTGTTGGTTTTATCCTTAGCGAGGAAATGCAATGGAAAAGCACATGTGAGACATTAGGTAACGCGTTAAACATGGAGAATAGGGGAAGACAAAAGGATAGAGGAAAGGGATCAAGGAACCGCGATAATTCTAGTAAGGATAGATCCAAATCCAAACCGAGAAAGATATAGTGCTAGAATTGTGGGAAGAAAGACTGCAGAGCTCCAAAGAAACAAAGAGATGGACAATAGGAGAAAAATCAGGAAGCAAATGTAACAGGTGATGTGTTACAAGATGCTTTGATTCTTTCTGTAGATAATATTTTTGAGTCTTGGGTAGTAGATTCAAGGGCTTCATT
>SNQJ01S0309083.1:0-10027 GCA_010110895.2 Picea sitchensis
CCTCATAAGCTTGGTCGAGCTTGCTAGACAAAAAATCCACTAAAATTACCAGAAGATAGGAGTGAAAAATTCTTCAAACGACCTTCACAAGCTCAAGGATTGTACACACACTGCTTACTGAAAATATGTAGTATTATTGAGTACTCAAACCATAAAACTGAGCATAAGTTTGGTTGTTTAAGTTTATTTAAGAGTTTTTACTTTTAATTTCCCAATATCAGGGGCCATGGAGCTGTTTCCACTCATATTTTCCAGACTTCTCCGGAATACAGAACAAGATTTAATTTTCTCTATCACAAAAAATCAAATATTCCCCTTAAAAAAAGGTCTAGATTCCCACAAATTATCCGAAAAGAAGACAAAGATTACAATGTTGTAGCTCTAGAATCCTCATATCTTTTAGTGAACAGTCCTCAAAACCCTGTATTTCACAAGATAACTATGGCTTCACAGCGTAACAAGGTCGATTGAGCTGGTTTTAGCTGGACGGATATATTTTAATTGTGGAAAACTTGTTTTATATTCTAGAGTTGCTCAGAAACCGTGCATTGGTTTGGAGATTCCTTATATTTGTATTTGAGAACATTCATGGGTAGGTATTGGATGTACAATCTTTTGAATCCAATTCAAGGATGAGATTTTGCAAGTGGCATACTTACTTAAGATACAATTTTCAATTCAATTTTTTTCCAAGATGGCAGTCCTGGTGCAAATATAAAGAGAAATAGATAGACAATTTTCAATTCAATTTTTTTCCAAGATGGAAGTCCTGGTAAAAATATTAAAAGAAATAGATAGCATATTTTCGTCAAGAAATATTAAAGGGTGTGTGTTCGCCTTTGTATCTCGTTATTTCATAGAGGTAGGCTTTATAATTAAGAAGAAAGGCGTAAGGCATGTTGGAGCACCAAGAGATCGAGCATGTGTACTGAGTGATTTCTAGGAATGACTATGCTCTTGGAGAATTTATGTGCATGGTTGTGTGGGGGAAGAGGCAAGAAAGGTTTTTATACTGGGATAGGTTCAAGTTTGAATATGTTTTCTTTCTCTCTGTATAGGTGTAGGTGGCTATAGACATCTTGTAGAACCTCCCTCGTGGGTAGGGATGATCACCAGTAAGTTTGTAACATTTTTGTGTTACATTGAATGTTGTTAGATATCCACATGTAACCTATGCATATTACAAATTAGGATAATCAAACCATATAATCTCTCCTCCTAGTCATCCGCTTTCAGAAATGGGCTCTTGGAGGCAGGATTCGTTCCATATAATGGATATGCATTGGATCATGTGAAGGGATCCAAGATCAACACCTCCATTTTCTACAACAATGGAAAAAGACACACAAAAACAAATATTCTCAAGTCTTCTAACCAAAAAAATATCATAGTCCTTCTCAATGCTACCGTCAACAAAATTCTCTTCAATACCTCTTCAACTCAAGGTAATTAATTCTTCACCTACATTCAAATTACACAGGCCTAATTTGGAGAGTTTTTGAACCTGCCTACAACTTTATACATCTCACCCACACCAAAACTCATGACCTAGGGTAATAGAGAGATTAAGATGCAACCAGAGAAGATCAAAGAACATGCACTTCCACTCATCTAGGATATTTCTAATTTCTACCATAACCAAGGTATCATTTCTCCTACTATGCAGGTAGTGTTGGTGGGAATAACACTGCAATTTTCCATCTCTATACAAATCTACAATCTATTATTTCATAGCATCTGCAATTTAAGATATTTTTTGATAATTTTCCATCGAATGTTTCTATAGCAATACCTGGCCCTTGGGAGGAGGAGAATCTAATGCCACCACATTAGCAGCTTCACTTATACTATAAAAAACAAAGATAAGACCAACCTGCGAGATCTGGTGCCCAATGAAACCTCACAAGACAAGTACAGAGGATGCCTTTCACTCAATGAAACCTCAAAATACAAGTACAAAGGCTTCCTTTCATACCATAGCAGAAGTGAGAAGATCTTTTGGCTTCCGATTTAAAGGGGAAAAAAAAATGGTGGATTTGCAGCGTAGTCAAACCTCCCCAGCATTGGAGAACCATTATGCTTCGTCGATGATAATTTTGATTCCCCTTTTTCACTTGTTGCAGTGGAACTATATGAGCCAGCAGAGGCAAGCCAAAGGGGAGGGATGGGTGTACGCACATATTGTACTTTTTAGGGTGGTGCAAATTGACAGAAGGAGGTGCAACAAAAGGCGGTGAGCTCCGACAATGTACGATTCAAATGATGACAGAGGAGCAGTTTCAAAGGGATGGTTTCCACTCGTAACCATATGAAAATTGTTTTATATTCTGGATTTGTGTGCACTCGTAACCCTCTAAAAATAATCGACAGATTGATACTCATAAATTCTGGTGTTCGTAACCAGTTCCACCACCACCACCATCATTTCTCAGTCACATCTCCCATTTAAATGAAACAAAGTGGTACAACAAAGTGGGGTGCTGGCAGACTATAGATAAATTTGACATATCTTCAAATGAACTCACCTTCTCACCTGTTTTCTTGTTTCTTATTGTGGGAGGATATTTATAGTTGTACAAAGGTGGTTTTGGATGATGGTTTTGGAAAACTTGTCAACCAGTTGACAATTTTTCTACAAAACCTATCCCTAAGATATGCCTTCGGCATAAAGATATTCCTTCCTAAATGTGTAAATCATTAACTAACTTGTGACTTAGCAAAAGTCCATGCATCTCAAGGTGCATCAAAGTGAAACTCTATTCTAGTGGGCATCTACCCTTCTAGCCTTATCGCAATGGTCCAACATGTCACTTAGAGAAAATTGAACTTAGGTGGGGAGGAGAACAAATAGTTCTCCCAACCACCTGAGCTAAACCCTTAAGTAAAAATTATACAACATATCTTAAATATGTGTAGGTCATTCCCAAATATGTGTGTAGGTCATTAACTACAATTAAACACATCTTAAATATGTGTGTAGGTCATTGCTAATTAAATATAACAAATAAAATACAATGGTATTCTATCTTTTAAATACAGTCATCGTGGAGGCATCTTTGGAAGCTCTATTGATGGCTTATTAATTACAGTTTAATTGTTTTTTATTTTCATTCTAGAGTAAATTTGATCAAACATACTCAAATAAATGGATGTAAACTCAAGTATCACTTAAATGATGTATAGAGAGACATATAGAAGAATTATCATCTCCTTAAATATTGGTTTGATAATTCTTCCTCGTATCAAGGGTCATGTTATAATTCTCTTGTGTATTTAAGTGATAACTTAAATAAATATAGGAATGGCAAGTTTTTTTCCCCTTGATACACCTCAAAGCATCCACTTCATTACGTTTATTATCTTTATTCTTGTGGCAATGTTCATTATCATTTCATTGATTTGGCTCTATCTAGAAGTGGAGTAACATGAACAATGGTGGAGGCATCGACTCTACGATCCCAAAATAACAATAAAGGAGAGAATGACTCCCTATTTTACATCATTACCATACACAACAAACTGACATGATAGAGTAAAGATAATCTAGGTAAAATCTATGCTATCAATTCCTTCAATGATTAAAAATACTATTGATTAAGCACATTACAATATTTTTCTTCAATTTCGTGGGCCTCAAAAACCTTTCTTTTACCATTCTATTCCATCTTAGTGATATTTTTTTGTGTCCTATATGAAAATGAGATGGTCAATGTCTTGAGAGTGCTCTACCAAGCTTGATCTTTTAACATGATTATATTTAATATCAACACAACACTCTATAAGTCTAACTTGTAGAGATCTCCCTATCTCATCAATATAATGATTTCCACATAAGTAGGGAATGGTATAAACACCCTTTTGATGTTTTAGATAAATGGTATCTTTAGCATAATCCAACATGTTCTTTAGAATGTTAGGAGGGGTGAAGGTCACTTTGATATTACTTTTCTTAATAAGTTTTTCAATTTTGTTTGTGGTTCCTTTGATATAAGGAAATGGGATCATATTTCCTTCTTCAAGTCCACAAATATTGTGGTGTCCCCTCCTATATTTTAAGACAAACTTTTTGAATTGGTATTCCTTATAGCCATTGTTTTTGAAAACTTTGGCCACGTGTCTTAATTCTTGCTCTATGTGATCATTATCTAAAAATCTGATAGCTTGAGCCACTAGTGTGTTGATGACACCAAGCTTTTGAATGGGGTGGTGATGAGAATTAGCATGAAGATACATGTTTATATGAGTTTTCTTTTGGTATACTTGATGGGAAAGTGGACCACCATTTCTCTTAGAGATCAGAAGGATATCAACAAATGGGATGCTATTGTTTTCTTCTATTTCCATTATGACTCTTATGCTCTTAGCTTGATTGTTCAAATGTCAGATCTTTAGACGTGTCTAAGATTTATTTTCCATGTGTCCAAATTATGTACGTGTTAGCTACAAATATTTTCCTTAGTTGAGGATTGAGAGGAAAGGAATCAGTAGATTTCTTTTTAATTTATTTCATGTACAAATCAATGATTGTCGACAACAATTTGGATCTTGTTGCGATGCCTTTGATTTGTTCATAAATATTTCCATGAAACCTAAAATGCATTGATTTCAAGAAAAATTTAATAAGATTTGCAAATTCCTTATCTGTGATATCCTTGATTACCTTGATAGCATCATCTAGTATGAGAGTTTTGGTATATAGTGAGGCTACATTGAAGTTGACCAGAGGATTTTGTTCTTCAACCTTTATATTTCTTATTTCTTTGATCACATGAGTAGAGTCTTTGAAAAATGAGTGTGTTTTCCCAACCATAATCATGAGTTTCTTTGCAAGGTATTTCACTAATTTGTTTGTGGGGGAGCCATAGTATTTACTATGGGTATGAGTGGATAATTTTCTTTGTGAATTTTAGGTAACCGATAGCTTGGAGAAACCACATAGTATTTTGGAGTTAGCTTAGCCTCAACTTCCTCATGGAGAGAATTTCTTGATGGGTATTGTCACCTCTTTCATGATTTTATTGTGGAGTCTATATTGAGTTTTCTATAGCTTTTGTTGTTGTCTTAGGGATTGAAGCTGAATTGTTTTCTATTTGTACTTTGGAGTAAAGATGATCACACACATACATAAATGGATGGAAACTCGAGTATCATTTAAATGATGTATAGAAAGACATATAGAAGACTTGTCATCTCATTAAACATTGGTGTGATGGTTCGTCCTCATAGCAGTCTTGCTACAATCATCGTGCGTATTTAAGCACTAAATTAAATATAGGAACGCTGAATTTTTGGCCCCTTGACACACCTCAAAGAATACACTTCATTACATTTGTTATCCTTATTTTTGTGGAAACCATTTTTACCATTGCATTGATTTGGTTCTACCTAGAAGTGGAGAACCATGAATTATTGCGGTGCCAGTAACTCTAGGATCCCAAACTAAAGGTGAAGGAGAGAACGACTCCCTATTTTACATCATTGACCAAAAACAACACATTGACATGACATAGTAAAGAGAATTTAACTAAAATCTATGTTATGGATTCCTTTAATGATTACAAATACCACTAGTTAAGAACATTGCCAAGATTTTCTTGTGAGCATGTGCTAAGTGATAGTGCTTGCAAACATGAACAATGGACTAGATTGAGTTGATTGTTGTTCTCAGTGTTTTGTTTACTTCAAATTGGTTGACTTTTGGTCTCCACTAAAAATAGAAATATTAATTTTCTATAGTTTCACCTGTAAGCTAGTTGATGAAGGAAATCAATAGTGAAGAGGGAGCTAGTGGATGAAGGAGATCAACCATGAAGAGCGCTTGTTTGTTTGTTGCACGACATATTATTTCCTTTACACTTGTCTCTTCCTAGACTTTGGAACATCTTTCATTTCCATGACTTTCTTTTGTTTTTTATATTTCTTATCATTGTTCACTAACCACATCATTTAATGTCATTGTGCCAGGGGTATTCCATAGGGAGTGTGTAGAAATATTACATTGCATTCTTGGAGATAAAAATATGTATTGTTATGTCATTGACACAACATAAATCAAGCCAACGACTAAACAAGGTGGTGGGAAAAGTTTTGTGCCAACGCCATTTTTATTTATTTATAATAACAATTAAAATTGCATTCCGAAGAAAACAGAGGAGGGTTGTGACTATACCCATACAACTGAGTACAAAGGATGGAATTGACTTACTACTTCTACACACCGATTTTCATCCTTAATATGATCTATGGAGGATCTTTATGAAAAGTCTTTCTTTCATCTAATCCTATATCCAATTACTTGTAAACTTTTAAAATGCTTCATAGATAGCTTGCTAAGTAATATACATTTGAAAAACGTACTTAAGATTCGTTTGGAGTGCCCAAGGTTTAGCCATATTTGGCTAATAAGAATTGAGATCCCATTGCTTTGTCCTTAATGGCCCTCAACTCTTCTTTCGACTTTTTTCTTTGGGTAAGTAGGGAGTAAATAAAGGTGGGGGTGGGATTTCTCCAAAGGACTTTCGTATAGGATGGGGTCTCTCCCTCGATTTCAGGTACATCATGTTCCAAAGCCTCATTAGCATGCTCTTCATCACCACCTAATTCTCATCAAGTATCTTTTGTAACTTCTTCTAGAGTGTGAGTCATTGATAGTGATTCTTTATCCTCCTTATCATTGCTTGGGTCTAAAATTTCAAAATGGTTTTCCAATAGATAAAGAGCTTTGTTTTGGATTCATTGGGGTGAGTGTTGTATTTTCTCCCCCCTATTCACTATTTGCATTGATTGCTTTGATTCCGATTGTGTCTGAGGAGTAGGCCACCTCTGCTTATAGTTCTTCGCAAAATGGCCATATTCATGACACTTATTGCACCTATGGAGATACCTGTAATCTATCCCCTAAATATGACACCAATCATCTAGATTTAAACTTATTTCATATAGAAGACCTTTCTCGAGGTTAAATTTTGTGTAGATTCATGCACATGCATTGACAATTTTTTGGTGTTGCCTTATCAATACAACACTTGCCTATTTTGTTTCCTATCACTTGGAAAGTTGGATCATCCCAAAAAAATGAGTGAAAAATGAATGTGATGGACCAACATTGGGTTTGCTACAAGGATGACTTTTTCCAGGTCAAAATTCATTGGCCAGTGATTCAATGCTAAAAAGTAAGGTTAGCTTCTTCCTATCAAATCATGATCTTCCTTCATTTAGAACATAAAAGCTATGTATCATCTACCGTAAAGAGAAGCTCACAACACTCTTCATTAGAGGGCCTAATATTATTATAGCCACAATTCAAGAACCTTATGACTTGGCCATTTCGTGATGAACTTCCCCACTAGGTATTTCTCTACGAATAAAAGGGTTTTTATTCATTAGGAGAAGGGGTTGAGATCTTATATTATGAGAGCTCGAGAAGCTTCCTCTCAAAATGCTCACGGAACATGAATTGATTGCAATTATCAAATTCCTACACTCCGAGCATCTTATCTTACTAGATGTGAAAATTCTTACGCGGTGAGCTGTACCAGTGCTGCTTCCTTGTAAAGTTGTAGCAGATGTGAAAGTTATTACACGCTGAGCATATTATCATGGCCAAGTGAAGGCTGACACGGTTTCCATCTAATCTTGTCCATCAAGAAGTCTGGTTGTAACCATGTGAAAGGAACCAGTTATCGCTGTAAAGAATATCATGAATGCGTGTCACGCTGCAAATTCAGCGTGACACACATTCAGATAAAGGAAAAGATAAGAAAAAAATGTACGCGACCATCATGATATTCTTTACAATGGTAACTGGTTCCTTTCATCAGCGTGTGAATTGGCCACCGACTAGAAAATTAATGGTCGAGAAATCAGCGTTCTTCCTCTACATCGGCAAGTCATCAACCTCCCAAAGCCTCTACATCGGCAAGTCATCGAGAAAACCACACACTATTAAATTTTGACATAGACCATTAAAGCCTCTACATCGGCAAGTCATCGACCTCCCAAAGCATGTTAGATAGTAAGCTTACAAAAAAGGCCCCCTTTAAGTGCACTTGGAGAGCAATGATGGTGCTCCAGAGCACATTTGTACTACCATTGCCACATGTTCTCTTGTGGTGAACCATCATTGTATTTTTCCCTTGTTGCAAGTCCCTTGTGCATGCCATCATTGCACTTTGTGTAGTACAAATGTTCTATGGAGCACCATCAATGCACTTCAAGTGCACTCTTATGGTGAGTGCGATAGAAACACATGTAGGAGCACTATGATTATGCTTTGAGAGTGCTCTGAGGGGGCCCACAAATATATATGTAAACCATGTCTTAGAGGGTGAGAAATATGTAATGTTCCCAACTAGGTTATGTGGGCATATTATGTTTTCTATCCAAAATTGTTAATTATCTTTGTGTAAATATGTCAAACACTTGGTATTAATGTTGTTGTTAACCCCTTACAAACAGTTTGCTCATATAAGAATATTGTCAAACACGTTGCGTGCATCCATTACATAAAAAATAGAGTAGATAATTGTGGCATCTTATTATGGATAGAAACCCCAATTACAACAATACAATGATATCTAATGGTTGTAATAAGAACTGCAGAATACTCTTGAACACACAAGTCTAATGGTTGCAAGGCAGCTGCACAAATCTACTAATAGAAACAATACAAGAAAACCTGGAGTGATGCCAATCTATGATGCTTCATGCGATGTTCTGCTCCAGTAGTGTCTCATCTGCTAGCGGCCCTCCTGTGACCCTATGAAACCCATCCAAACAAATCGTTACAACCTTTATCTCTCATCTACTAGCGGCCCTCCTGTGACCCTATGAACCCCATCCAAACAACCTGTTACAACCTCGATCGCAGAGGTCCTCGCGGGACAACTGCTAGATGTCTAGCGGGGCCTCGCAGGATGTCATGTACTCAATCCACGGGGATGCCCTAAACCTTGATTTCTCTAAAACCCTATTGAACCTTCAAATGTCTGGGCTCAATCTCGTCTAGAAAGCTTCGTAAACCTATTGCATATCTCAGTATATCCTCAACTGAATGCAAACTCCCAAGTGAATCTCCAATGTTAGTCCTATATGGACTCCCCCTCTTTTTCAACTAGGGTGGGTATTGCACCACCGAAATTGGACTGCACTAGTGGAAGGGTTTTTCTAAACCCTAATGAAACAATGGCTCCAAGAGCACTCCAAAATGAGAGATCAAATCATAAGCCAAAGAGAAGGGTTATGCCTCTATTTATCCTTCCTTTGAGCCTTCTAAATATTTCTCCTTTTTGACCAAATCAAACCCTCACTTTATTTTCCCTCCAATTTCATTTAAATATAATTATTTATTTTATTTAATGTCACTTTCCCTTATTGACTATAAATTACATGAGTCATATAGCCTATTGAGTCATCCTTTGTCTTGATCAATTGTAAGGGGACATTACAAAACTTCCTTCCCAAGGTTGCTTTTCTTCAAGCAACTAAATATCAGGATGTTGTAAGATCTGCTCTCCTTCCCAAGTAGCATCTTTCGCGGGAAATCCTCTCCATACAACCAAGTACTCTCGAATGACTTTTCTCCTCATCCTTCATTCCCTGACATCAACAATCCTCTCGGCAGGTAAAACCAACTGCCCTTCCTCATCCAGTGGATGAATATCTATCGAAGTGGTGACCTACTGTCATAATGAATTCTTGAGGCAGGATACATGGAAGGTGTTGTGGATCTTGCTACCCTCTGGTAGCTCCAACTCGTATGCTACTTCCCCAACTCTCATGATTACTCTGTAGGGTTCATAAAATCCATGCTTCAACTTTTCTACACCACTCTTCTTCAACGATGATTGTCTACAAGGATGCAACCTGAGAAAGAGTAGGTCCCCAACCTCAAAGCTACATTCTACCTTGTGCCTATTTGCATACATCTTTTGTTGATTCTGAGCGGCCAAATTCTCCTTCATGACTCTTGATGTAGCCAATAAACTTTGATTCATTCACGAGATATAAAAACCATACAAACACATGA
>SNQJ01S0309085.1:0-10027 GCA_010110895.2 Picea sitchensis
GAAAGTTGATCAACAGTCACAACCCATCCATCGTGAGGGAAAGATATCACACGAAAAAGAGTAGACACAATAGCTTTCATGGCATAGACATAATCTCGCCCAAGGAGTAAAGAAAAATCCAAGGGGTCTTGGACTACCATGACTTCAATAAAGACAGTTTTCCCTCCCAAAGTTACAGGAAATTGAGGAAGGGTCCCTAAAGGTTGACTAGTTCTTCTGTTAAAAGCCAACAGATTCTGCGTAACCGGCGCAAGTGGAGGACAACCCAAATCTTTCCAAGCAATAGAGGACAAAATACTAACAAACGAACCTTCATCTATCAATGTTTAGGGAACATCTCGACCACAAACCTGTATTGTAATCTGGAAAGGAATGTAAGAGGGAAGATGAGGTCCAGTTAGCACACCCCAATCAAAACGGATGGCCTCATTACTTGGAGGGGGTCCTACAGGAGAAGGAGGAATACCCCTCATCATGGGAGATTCTGTATCAACGAGAAAAACATGGGTAGTATCGGGTTTACTCTTGAGCAGGAGAGTAGGATCGACCGATGGAGAGATCAAATCGACCACTTGGGTTTGATTCTCCAGGGGGAGAAGGGGGTCGACAGGTGGAAATGGATCGACCGCTTCGGTTTCACTCTCTAAGGAGAGAGTGGGATTAACCGAGGATGGTATCGGATCAACCACTTTGTCAACGTGTTCAACTAAGGAAGTGACCAGATTGACGACATGATCAACCGGATTGATCGGTGAACGGACCAGAATGATCATTCCATCAACTATTGAAGGGTTGAGAGAAAGCTTATGGTAAGTAGCTGGAAGTTGAGGCTGTGAAACAGTCATGTCTTCCAGTAATTTCGAGGCTTCATCCATATGAGGGCAAAGATGAGTTAGATGACTCCCTTTGCATAACATACATGGGAACTTGGCTCTACTTTTCTTCTTCCCAACTATATCGTGACTAGTCGGGAAGTCATCAACATGTTGTTTAGAGGCTGACAACATGGGTTGGCTAGGATGTGTAGACCATACTTCTATAACCTTGGATAGACCAGGGCAATCCTTAAGAAGATGGATACCCTTACAAAGTTTGCAAGGGTACTTGGGCTTACGGGTTGTTTGGGTGATCTTGACGTCATCAACACTCCCAGCACGATTAATAGTAACTAGTTGTTTTCCAACATGTTTGACAGTGGTTGGGAGTTTGTATCCTTGCTTATTTTTCTTCTTCTTAATCTTCCTTTTCTTCTTCTTCTTATTCACCGCGTTACTAGCTTCAGAACTTTTGCTCGACAAAGAAGATGGAACGGAAGTTAACCTTGCAAGTGAAGAAAGCGAAGAAGACCTTACTGGTGAAGAAAGTGAAGGATCAACATGAGGTTGATGTTCTTGGGGGGAAGTGCTTGTGACTTAAGCACTAACTGCATTCGGGATTACCTGAGTGGAAAACAACCACACCGACAATCCAATTGTGAGACCTGGAAGGCTCAAAGTAGCAATGTGAGGAGGACCAATGTTTCCGTAAGAAGGAAAAACAAAAGGTTCCCCTGGAGCAGAGGTTCCTTCATTGGTCATTTCGGGAACTGACGCCATGAAAAACAAAAATCCAATCTAGATTCCACTAGGGCAAACAAACAACACACGCTAAAAATCTAGGAAGCAAGCAAACAAACAAAACCTTCTCACAATGAACACACTAGTTGGTGATGAAATCCAAAGTCGCGGGAACAAAGTAAGAAGGGGCTGAGATAGAGCGGGTGGAAAAGTTACGTTGACGACCTGCTTAATGGACTTACACCCTGATGCAAGCTCCCACACATAATCGTGGGTATACCCTCCAAGGAGCCCGAGTGAGTTTGGCCAACGTCGATTCCAGGTACTGTGAAGACTTTCCCCTCCACAGTCACCTCGTGTAAAGAACTTAGAAAGATAGGCCATTAAGGTTACCACCAACAACAATAAAGCCTGGGGGGACAGTTGACAGTCCGATCCACATGCAAGGGTAGGGTATCTAGCCCGAAATCAACTTGAGAGGCTTCCACTCATCATTGTGGGTATACCTTCAAGTGACCCCCATAATACGTGCAATCTCTACACCGATATCAACAAAGTAGGGTGAGTAACTCTCTCAATATCAATGCGACCTTTTGTTTGAACCTTGTGTGAGAAGGGCTTCCCAGGACAAAATGTTGCAAATGGAATTTGACACTCCTTACCACAAGATGCTATTGTGTGTTTTGTGCTTTGGAGAGTGTATATCTCTGCCTATTCCAAAGCTCTATCCTAGCTAATGTTGGTGTAATAGAGCCCTAGAAAAGAGTTACTAGTTAAATTTTAAAATTTGCGCGATATTATTAAAGGCTGTTGTTACTCAAAGGAGACGGAAATGAAACCGATGTTGTGTGAGACTCTGACCCAACAATGCATAGATAGGAATGAAAAATATCAATTCTTGTTCGATGAATCCTATGTGTGGGAGGGAAAGAGGAGTTTTCTGGAACAATTTTGAACTACGATATATAATCTTCTTTGAAAATGCAACATCAACAAATCATGACCAATGCCAATTCTCTATTCGTTCGATTTCAATGATTGAGTGCCAATATTTTCGAAATAAAAATTTGCTTTAAAAAGTTTTTTTTTTTAATTTTCAATAGAAACCACACAACAGTGGTGGAACTAAGAAAAAATAAACAACTAATGAAAAGCAATATACAAAAAACCCAAACCAATCTTTCAAGGAAGACAAAAATAACAAGCAGACAAGACTCGTCGTTTCAAATGCATGAGAGTTACAATTTTCCAAGTAATGAGCAAATGAAAAAGATAATCAATCCCAAATTTTAAACTGATCACCGACTCCCAACCAAACAAGCACTCGGATTACAGGACCAGAGATTATATCCTTGTTAAGAAAAGGTCAAGAGATAACAATTGAGAAAAACGAACAAGAAGTGCTTTCGATTTTCAAAGACTAATCATTCACTAAATCCGAAGTCAAGAAACAATCAATCAGTGGCCCAAGAAGTTCTCTTCAAACACACATACAAGTCTGGGCATCTGAGCATACAAAAAACCTTAATCCCAAAATTTTTCAAATGGGTTCGCAGGCAGGCAATGGTGTATAGTGCGAGAATGGAGAATTCTCGCAGGCTAGCCACAAGCAGGGTGCGAGAGGTTTGCACTGGACTGAAAAGCAGGGTGCGAACTCTAGGGGTTCTCGCAGGCTACTGAAGGGTTCAGTGGGAGAATGCCTGAAACTAAGCAAAATTTGGAAAAAGGACAAATTTTTTGAAAGGACTTCTGGACCCAGAGAGTCTATCAGGGTCTCCTTAAGACTAAGAGATTGATAGAAATGAAAAATGGAAAGGTAAGAGCAAATGGCCAAGGAAAAACACAAAAAACCACTAAAAAATGGATTGCTTCCCCAACAGAGTCGCCAATTTTGTTATCGGACTAATCGGTAGGTGCGGACACTAACAGATCTCCCTAGATCCACTTGGATCTAGAACAAAACAGGACAGGACACGACTCTTTCCCTAAGTTGTAATCATTGAATCTGCTAATAGGGAGGAACAAGTGACATACCTTTATATCGCTTCCTTAAGTCTTTGTTGCTCCCGCTTCACTCCGGTGCTCTCGTGAGGTCAAGTCCAAGACAACACAAACCAACCAAAGTGAATATAACAAAATGTGTTCAACGTCAACTTATGCATATGATCAAGGAATTACACAATAAAGTAAGAATGACTTTATGGGAAAGGGACATGCCGCTGTATCATATTAATTGAAAGTAGAAGATACAACATGATTGCCTTGATGTCGCAAGCTTCCTTTCAGTGACCCTTGGTTCCAACACACACACTTGCTTTGTACTTGCATGAAGATGATCCAATTTCTCTTGATAGACCAACTAGGGTCTTCAAGCCTCTATCCAAGCAGGGTTCTTCACACGATTCTTTCACCAATTCTTCATTCAATCTTGTTTAACCTTTTCCATGAGAAACCTTTCAATATATAGGAGAAGGAGAGATGGTTACATGGATGAGGATGATCCCATCAAATCTGGCAAGTCAGTAAAATGACAACCATACGAATGCCAACTCATTTTCTAGAAGATTCCCTTCTAGAACCCTCGAGACCTCTTCTCCTTTCCAAGCTTAAAAACAGGTTCGCACCTCGTGTATGGAGAAAACTGCGAGAAGTTCTCACCCTAAGTGTAGGTGGCCTACGAGAATGAGGGATTCTCACACCCTAGTCCATATGCAACCTGCGAACTCACTTTAAAAAACATGTTTTTGAAAGGAGACAAGGGCCACTTCTCTCAGGCAAAAAGTCCTTGTTGGGAGCCTGAATACACCATTGTTAAGATATCACCAAGATGACCAAAATCATGTGTAACACATCCTCTCTTGTCTTTTAGTGTATTGCAAATGGGGGTGCAACCTCTTAAAAGATTTTGCAGCTGGTGGGATACATCCTGAAGATTGCTTGGGAGACTTTGTGGGTTCCATCCTATGCAGGACCTGTCGTTCGAGCGGGAGCTGGTGTGAAAGATGGAATCGTGTTAATGCCATAACCTTCGGTATTTGTTTCCTAGGAGCCAAGGGGGACATGTTTGGTTAGGTAATTTCCCACCTTCATTGGGTCGTGTTTGAACTATCTAGAATCTTTCTAATATTGATATGCCTAGCTTTGTTAGTCAAATTCCCACCTTCCCAGTCGCCCGAATCAACGCTCCAGGAAGAGATGTCCGAGATGTATTTTTTGCCTTGCGAGTCTAGCCAGTTAATGAGAGGTCGAAGATGTATGTGATGCTAGAGTGGATGCTTTCCCATGATGTTGTCTGTCACAATAAAGATATTTCGACCATTTCCAAGAATCCAGGTGAGATGACTTTGAATGAGAGGAATGGAGGCAGAAATAAGCTTCCCTATTGGAGAGCCATTGCTCAGGGAGTGCTGCTAATCTAAACAACTGATTTTATTCCCTGCTAGGTATTTCTTCAAAAGAATTGTTTTCCACCATTATTTTCTTCCCGAAATAAGATTCCATAAGATTTTTGATCCCATTTCCAAGTTAGAGAGGGTAGGATCTTTTATGCCCAGGCCTCCATTTTTCTGAGGTTGTTTTACAATATCCCAATTTATAAGGTGGAATTTTTTTGTGTCAGTTTTCCCTCCTTCCCAGAGAAAGCGTCGTAGGAGACAGGAGATTGAAGATTTAATGCTCTGGGGTGCAAGGAGAGAGGAGAATTGAAGATTGGGGAGAGAAGAGAGGACTGATTTTATTAGCACAGTTCGACCTGCCAAATTGAGCCAAAAGGCTCCCCAATGGTCCAGATTTTTTTTGATTTTGTCTAGGATTTGGTTCCAAGCTAAATTAGGAAGATATTTAAGACAATTTGGGATTCCAAGGTATCTGAAGGTTTTCCATTTTTCAATGAGAGGAAAGCGGAAGATGTTTGGTATTAGGTGAGCTATTCTTGTCGGAGTGTTCCATGCATAGACATTGGATTTGGAACTATTTACGAGGGCTCTTGAGGCTTGGGTAAAATTGTCTAGATCATTTTTTAATCTCTTAGCTATGAAAATGGAGGCACATCCAATGAGGAGATTGTCATCGGTGAATTGGGAGTGGTTTATTCTCTTTGTCCCCCGAGCTATTTTGATACCAGGAATGGCCTTGGAGGCTTGATCCTTTTCTAGCTTCCTACCAAGAGTTTCTGCCATAATTATGTAGAGGAGGGGGGAAAGAGGACAACCTTGCCTCAGACCTCTGGAACTTTTGAAGAAGTTTTCTGGGCACCCGTTGATCATAGGAGCTATCCAAGGCTTGGAGATGCAGGCTGAGACCCAACCTATGAATTCTGGACTAAAGCCAAATTTCCTCAAGACTGCAAACAAAAAATTATGTCTCACCCTGTCAAAAGTGTTGGCCATGTCGATTTTGATAATCATTCCTTGGTCTCCTCATTCCCTGCTATAGTGTATGGCTTCTTGAAACAAAATGATGTTGTCAATCATTTGCCTTTTTTCAACAAAACCGCTTTGGTTTGGGGAGATGAGCTTATGAAGGAGAGGCTTAATTCGGTTAGCTATGACTTTAGTGATGAGTTTGTAGGAGACATTGTATAAGGATATGGGCCTGAATCTAGAGAAGGAGGAAGGATTGGAGTCCTTTGGTATAAGCGCTAGAAAAGTGGAATTTGTATTGCCCCCCAACTTTGTAGATTTCTAGACATATTGTATCATTCTCAGGAGATCTTTTTAATTATGTGCCAACTTTTTTGATAAAAGTGAGCGCTAAAGCCATCTGGTCCTGGAGCTTTGTCTAGGTGAAGTTGGTATAAGGATTCATAGAATTATTTTTCTGTAACTTCCTGATTTATCTACGCATTATCCTCTTGGTTGACAACGGTCAGTATGTTTAGCAACAAATATTCTTATATGTTGAGATTTGCAATGCCTTCCTCAGTTAGAAGTTGTTCAAAATGATTTTTGGCTTCTTCTTGAGTTTGCTGGAAGTCACTTGTTTTTGTTCCATCTTCTTTTGTGATCTCATTCACCTTGTTCCTCCAGAGTCTGACTTTGGTTTGTCTCTAAAAGAATCTCGTGTTTCTGTCTCCTGATTTGAGCCAAAGACTCTGAGATTTGAGCCTCCAAGTTTCCTCCTCTGAGTGGAGGATTTTTTGATAATCTATGAAGTCCTGTTGTTCTTTGAGAATAAGAGAATGGGTGGGAAGTCCCTCTTCCATTTCCAATTTGTTTTCTTACATTTCCTTGATTTCTTGTTTTTTTCTTCTCGATATTTTTCTTTGGTGTTTTTCACCCAGTGTTTGAGGGTCGATTTGACTCTTTTTAGTTTCTACTCCCAAATGTAGTTTGGAGAGCCTTGTATCCAACAACTCCAGGCATCTGTGACAATATAAAAAAAGCTTGGATCCGAGATCCAAAGGGGGTTGAATCTGAAGGGGATGGGGCCAAAATTTTCTAGAGGGGAAAGAATTAGAGTGACATGTCGGTGATCAGAGCCACTCAAGGGGAGAATGAGAGAGGAGGGGGAAAAGACTCGTCAAGGAAGGAACTGCTTAAGAGAAAATGATCCAGGCGAGCAATGATGTGCCCAGGTCCTAACCTTCTGTTCGACCAAGTGAAGCGACCATTAGAAGGCTTTATGTCAATTAAATGAAAGGAGGATATGAGATCCTCGAGATGGTCACGAGTGGGGTCTCTTACTCGGGTGCCACCTTTTTTTTCTTTAGGATGGAGGGTTGTGTTGAGGTCTCTAGCTATTATGAGGTCCTTAGATTCTAGACACCCATGAAGATTTTGAAGGGAGGACCAACAATCAATTTTTTCTTGATAAATAATGGGCATATACACATTAATGACATTCAAAGTCTTACCTATAGGAATATGAAGAAGGGGAGTTCTGATCTAGTGCTATGTAGAGTGCCATTTTTGAAGAGAGAAGATATTTGGATTCCACAGGGTGCATATTCCCCCCGAGGATCCTCTTGCGCTGACTTCCACGCCTTTGCATGATTGCCAGATGTAGTTTCTTTCCTGAAGGATATCATTATCCTTCCTTTTATTCTCCTTGAGCAGAAGTACATGAGGGTTTTCTTCTTTAATTAGGTCATGTATCAGCGAGAGCTTGTGTTGGCTCCCTAGTCCTTTGTAGTTCTAGGAGATTGCTTTTATCATTTATAAGACTTGGAGTTCCCCCTTTATGGGGGTTGGGTCCATTATGATTCTTGGTTTGTCTTGTTTCTTTCCTAGCATGATGATCTAGAGTTGTTTGCTTCCAGAGTTCTATTTCCTTCCTGGATGAAGCTTCCCTCTTATGCATATTTGATTTTCTTCCCACTTTTCTAATGGAGGAGTCATGGGTATCTGAGTCTAAGCCTTCTTCCGAGCTTTGTTCTAGTTCTCAGTCCTCAGTGGGAGAAGACAAGTGAAGAGGAGAAGGTGGTGATGAGGGAAGGAGAGGAGGCACAAAGGGATGGTTTAGAGGGGAGGTAGGCGGAGGTGTGGTCTGAGTTTGCAAGGGGGGTGGCTCCACTCGGGGTGGATCTTGAGTCGAGTTCGGATTGGAAGATTTTGGGTCTTGGGATGAATTAAGTAGGGGTGGCATGGGGATGGATTTAGGGTTTGGACAGTGACGTTGCTATTTTTTCCTTTTAGGTTGCTGCCAATGTTCAGATTCTTCAGGCAGGTTTTCAGGGGGGGACTTGGGACAGTGCTTTGCAAAATGACCATACTCATGACAGATTTTGCATTTGAAAGGTAGTTGTCCATAGTCAACTTGTTGTAGATAGGTCCATTTATCAAGGGTGAGATTAATAACTTCAAGGAGGCCTTTTCCCAAATCAACTTCTACACATATCCATGCACAGGCTTGAAGACCATATCTAGGTTCTGCTCAATCTATATATTTCCCAAGGGTATTACCTATAGAATGAATAGTTTCATTATTCCATCAATGCAGGGGGAGGAAGGGGAGGCGAACCCAAATTGGAACTGCATTAGGGATATCGTTCTTGGGGCTGAAATCTAGGGTCCAGCTATTAAGATACATACCTCTGGAGCCCATGAAGTATGGTCCACTTCTGAAGATGAGATATCGATCTGATTTTTCTTCGAAAATAAAGGCAAAGAAGCCTCTTCCACATAGAAAATGCGAAAGATTACCTTTCAGGTGGGGTTTCTAGTTCTTGTCGATCTAGATCGCCATAGCCCATAGAGAGGGCCAGATTCCAGTAAGATGTCCTATGAGTGCATGGTATGCAAATTTTAGGGCGAGGGATCTAGAGCTTCCTTGGATCTTGACCGAGGGGATTTGATCTAGATTTTTCATGAACTTTGGAGGGGCTCGCTTGTTCATCTTGGGAAGAGAGGCGATGAGGGAGGAAAAGGCTGCAACGTTTAGGGAGGAGGGAGAGGGAGGCAGTTGGGAGTCGGGGGCCCCCGAGGCCCCTCCCAGAGAGGAGGGCATGCATGAGGAGACAGGGGGGGAGGACACGCATCAGGGAGAGAGCAGTGAGGGAGCACATAATGATGAATCTCATGTTGATGACTGAAAGAGGAATGAGTTATTTCACATAAGAGTTGTATCTAAACATACTAAGATAGATACATTATTTGATCCCGGTTCCCAAGTAAACTTAATATCTGAAGCACTTGTCAAGAAAATGGGTCTTAAAACAAAACCACATCCGAAACTTTATCCTCTTGGTTGGGTATGTGACAAAGAAAAACTTAATGTCACCAAACAATGTAGGATAATATTTCCTATTGCTTCAAAATTGATTGATGAAGTTGATTTGGATGTTGTACCACTTGATATATGTGGTGTAGTGTTGGGAAGCCCGTATCTTTATGATAGAAAAGCAATATTCTTTCGACATGAGAACAAATACCACCTTACTAAGGGAGGAGTGGAATATATTGTTAGAGCTCACAACATGAGGGTAAATACAACACTTATTAGTGCAGGACAAATGAAAAGACTCATAAACACTAATAAGAGATATGTACTCATGGTCATCAGAGAGAACGATGTCGGGACATTCGACACTTTCCAAGGGTGTGATCCATCTCATAAAAATTAATTGATTGATATTGGTTCTAAGTATGATGATATTTTTCAGGAACCATATGGATTACCTCCTAAGAGGGAAATCCAACATGAGATACATCTTCAGCAGGATTCTCCTCTGCCTAATGTGGGCATGTACATGATGTTAGTTGTGGAGATGACATAGATCAAGAAGCAGGTACAATGCTTATTGGATCAAGGGGTCATCAGGCCCAATTCATCTCCTTGTGTTTCTCTGATCGTGATGGTGCCAAAGAAAGATGGCACATGGAGAATGTGTGTCAATTACCAAGCCTTAAATAAAATCACGATGAAAAATCGATACCCTCTTCCTCGCATAGATGATTTACTTGATCAATTGAAGAATGATGTATATTTCACTAAGTTGGATTTGCGCAGTGGATATCATCAAATTAGAGTCA